>JADFUC010002345.1:0-79892 GCA_019722365.1 Lithospermum erythrorhizon
CTCAATGTACTTCGTTCAGTTACGTATTGCTATGCGGTTGACTTAAATATGTTTAAGCTAGTAGTATATGTGCGGGCGAAGGCTTGCATGGAATATATTACTTGAGCCGCGTATGAGGGGAACCTTGAAGGTGCAGTGTCGAGACTTGACTAACCATAGATTTGAAACTCTAGAATGGAGGGAGGATGAGTCTATATCAATGTATTGACAAGGCTGAAGGATATGGCTAATGGCTGGATTTGCTCTAGGCGAACCCATGGCCGAGGAAAATTGGTGAGGAAAATACTCGAACATTACTTTGCTTCATAAGGTATCGTATTGAAGAAAGCACAAGACACGACCATCATGAGCATGGATGAATTGATAGGAAACTTGGCCACGTTAGAATAGCTCTTAATGAGAGGAACAGTAAAAGAAGGTATTGCTTTAAAGTCTCCCCGGGAGGATATAAATGATGAAAATTTGAAGAGAAGCTATAAACATGATGGCTAAGAACTGGCAGACCCTCGAAAGATTCCATGAAAGAAGCCACCCCATTGGTGGTAGCGGCATACGTCGTGGCGAAGCAATAACAAATGGAAGAAGGACAAACCAAGGCAACTCGATGCGAGGTCGGAGTTCGAAATCTAAAGGAGTCGGTGCGAGAGAATGTGAAGGCTTTGGACACATTCAAGCAAATGTACCAAGCCCATCTCAGCTTGATCTAGAAATTACTCCTTGACAGTGATGATGAATCTAAGAGAAGGACAAGCGAGATCAGGATTAGCAACTTTGTCGCATTGGCTGGAGTCATAGGCCATCCCATCAGCGGCGACTGCGTGATGACTATGGTGAAGACGGAGGAAGAGCGTTACGGAAGAAGTGCTTGAAAACTATAAATTGTTGTACACTAAATGGGTGAAGCTAGTCTATACCGAAGTGGATGCGAGAGAACAAGTAAGGTGAGAATGAGGAGTAAAAAGCAGAGATAGCTCGAGATGAAGAAATCCATTTAAAATTCTCAGTGATCTTGTTGATAAAAGTAAAGATGATGAACTTCAGCTTTACAGATATCTTGGAAGAGATACTCAAGGTAGGAAAAGCGCGAGGATATACGAGTGGGTTTGACAGAAGGAGGGTGGTCCAAGCAAGACAGAAACTAAATTTGTTCGAGAGGTTTGAACCTGAGTGTGTCAAAGACAAGAGCTGAGCACCAGCTAGTGGGAGGCGTAGGCGAAAAAGTATGAATGCTTTAATTATTTAGTAAGAAGGGTCATATTGCCCCCTACTGTTACAAATTATATGGACTGAAAGGAAGCAAGTATCAACCGCACAAAACTCAATGGGTCATGAAAGCAAACACTGTAAGTCAAGTAGCCTACACGTCTTTGAAGACATCAGCAGAATCAAGTTGGTATTTTGATAGTGGATGCTCAAGACACATGACTGGTAAGGAGGCATATCTTACTCGTATCTGTTCTTTGAAAGGTGATTATGTGACCTTCGGTGATGGAGGAAAAGGAGAGTATTGGTAAGGAGAGCAACGTGAATAGTCTACACTACTTGTGATGTCCTACACTCAAGGTTGTACCATCTTATCGGCGTAAGCCAATATGCGACAAGGGTATGAAGGTTTCTTTTTGTAGAAAAGGATGTATTGTCAATGACGCATGTGAAACACCTGTGATAATAATTGCGAATCGGTGATAAGCGCTATATGTGGAGCTCCGTTCGAGCCATGATGAGTAGAAAAAAGCGAGGATCTTTGGTATGGCGCCGCAGTAGGGCATGCTGTTATAGAAGCATTGAAGATGGTTACAAAGGAAGGCGTCGAGGATACCTCTACTTGAAGTGAAACATAGGGAATGTGGTGAATGTCTGTGGAAAAGCAGACCAAAAGTTGTCTGAGGCTTCTGACATGTGGTAGCTTGACTTCGTGTACTCGAGTTGATGCACATGGATTTAATGGGGCCCATCCAAGTCGAAAGTATAGGAGGAAAGAGGTATGTATATGTGTGTGGATGACTTTTCTAGGTATACATGGGTAGAGTTTCTCAGGGACAAATCTGGCACGTTTGAGGTTGTGAAAGCAGAGCTTATCTAAGTTCAAAAATGAGAAGGAACGACAGGTTGTCGAATCGGGGAGTGATCGTGGAAAGAAATTTAAAAATGCTAAATTCCTTGAGCTGCATGCAGGGTGAAATTACTCATGAATTCTTAGCCCAATAACCCCCACAACAAATGGTGTAGTAGAGAGGAAGAAATAGAACTATCCAAGAAATGGCACGTGTGCGTGCCGTACAAAAGAAACATTTCTCCCAAATTTTGGGCGAAGCGGTCAGCCATTTGCCCACATTCATAATCGGGTTACCTTTCGCCCCGGCACAAACAACACAAATTATGAAATATGGAGGGGGAAAAAGCCAAATGTGCAATATTTCCATGTTTTTGGTAGTGCAGTGTTATTCTTCTTGGTCCTTGAGCGAGTGGATGTCAAAAGTGATGAAGGTATCTTCTTGGGGTACTCAGCGATGGGTACTCGGATTTACAACAAGCGAACTCAACATGTTATGGAGTCTACTAATGTGAAGGTATTGAACACGGGAGCTCCAACTCATGATGCGACAACCGAAGACATTGCACACGGTAAAGACAACTTTGCTCGAACAACGATAGCGGCGGTGTTGGAGGCAAGCGGTTAATGACACGTGTCATGAAAGTCGATCTATACAGCCGTCGGTCAATTCAAATGAACCATCCTATAGAAAACATCATTGGGCGATTGATCAAGAGATTTACAACCACGAAAAAAGAACCAATTGACTATAGAAAGAATGGTTGGACTTCTTTGGTGAAAGTTGTTTTTATTTAAAATTAAGACGAGAGTGTTGATGAAGCTCTCAAAGATGAACATTGGATAAATGCCATTGCAAAGAGGTGATCGATTTCTTAATAATGTTGATGAGAACTTGTTGCCAGACTCGAGGACCATAATGTGATAGGGACAAATGGATCTTCAAAAATAAAATCCGATGAGGAGTTGTTACTAGAATAGCAAGACTAGTGGCACAAGGATGATACAAGTGGAAGGCATGGACTTTGAGGAAACATTTACTCGTTTCCGAGGCTAGAGGCTATCTGACTTCTCCTTAGCATATCTGTGAAGTTTGGTATGAGATGGATGTGAAGGGTGTGTTCTCATTAGAGTTTGTTGAAGAAGAAGTCTATGTAGAACACCCGAAGGATTCGTCAATGACAGATGTCCCCAACATGTGTCGGCGTTGTATGATTCTCCAGCAGCCTCGAGGCATGGTATGAGGGCTGCAGTACCTGGCCGAAGTGCGGAGGCAGGCAAGACACTGTTGTGAAGCATGAAAAATTGGGTGATGGTTGCGCCAAAATCTATGTTGATGATACGGAGAATGTCCAGAACAACTAGTGCAACAATTTGTACAACAAATGGAATGGGAGTTAGAAAATGAGCATGGTAGGCGGATTGAACTATTTTCTTGAATTCAATCAGCAAAATGAAAGGATGGCATTTCATATCTAAGCGAAATATGCCAAGAATCTTGTTAAAATTTAGACTTCGAAAAGCCACCAGAATCTAAAGGACATAGTGCAACTCGTGAAAATTGTATTAAAGATGCGTGGAAGCTCAGTTGACATGCTTGATGTCGGTCATGATGGGGAGTCTATTATATCTCGCGGCAGATCGACATTTCCTACTCAGTGGGAGTTTGTGCTCGTTCTCAAGCAGATCCCAAAGAAAGTCATTTGAACCAAGCCAAAAGAATCATCAAATATGTGAATGGTACGTTGAACTATGGACTCTTTTATTCTTTTGATACTAATAATTAAGTTGGTAAGGATGTTAGCCCGATGCACATTAGGCGAAATACGAGAAAGATAGGCGCGTCACGGTGGATGCTTCTTTGGGGAAATAACCTAGTGTCTTGGTTTAGCAAGTAAACTCGGTGTCTCTTTCAGCGGTTGAGGCAGTACATAGCGGCCGGGTAGCAGTTGTCTGCTGACTTCTTGTGGATGAAGCGAGATGCTTGAAAGTATAATGTGTGTCAAAATGTCGTGACACCTCTTGTGATAATTTGGGGTACCATAAATATATCAAAATCATGTCCAATATAGCCGAACCAAACACATTGATATCGAGGCATCATTTTATCTGAGAGTTGAAGACAAGGTGATATCCCTTGAACATGTGAGTACAGACAAACAACTTGCAGATATTTTCACTAAGGCTTTGGATGCAGCTAAGTTTGAATCCTTGAGATCATCTCTTGGATTGTGTGTTGTTGATCAATAGCAATCAAGGAAAGGTTGTAGCACTTGTGTGTAACAAGTGTTACAACAAGTGTGAGGAGAACATGGGTTCTCGTGAGGAAAAGTCAAGGAGCTATAGCAGTGTTAGGCGTAGAGTACACTTTCTGACCGAGTTATGGTGGTGGAAAAAAAGGAAAAACCGTTTGGTATTTCGGTATATATGGATTTATGGGCTATTTAATACGATGGGATCTTGGCAGAAATCACTCGCATTCACTTATTAAGCACTTACCGTAAACAACTTCTCTTTGATAATTACAACCGCCATTAAAAGCTGATTTACGTGAAACTTTGTTCAAAAATCATCCATCAAAGGCCTCAATTAGCTTGTTCTCGGCAATATTCCCACATAACCGCACAGATCTCTCTCTACAATTTGCTAAACCAGCTTACAGGCCAAAGTATGGGGGAAAACACCAAGGGAAAGAAAGAAGAAATGCGGAGCTTATAGATGAAACATGCATAGAGGTTAGCTTGTGTTGTAAACAAGAAGGGTCAGGCTAGAGTGGGAGCCAAGAACTCAGACTTCGAAGATCATTGATGAAGATGAGGCTATTTTGAGTCCGATGCCCTTGAGGATTATTCCCCCTGTTGTTATTGACCTGAAGAATTCCTAAACGAGAGGCTCGAGGAAATACACAACAATTATCTGCCATGGGTTGATTACACTAATGTGCGTGAACTTCGATAACCACAGGTCAAAATGAAATTCACAATGGAATGATGATGTTGGAGGAGAAAGCCTATCTTAGTAATGTTGAAGAGATAATGGAAGTGGTCGAAGAGCCAATTGGTGAAGGTAGAGTCTCGACTCTTCGCGTATTGCGGTGTCGAAACTCAGTGCGGCAGGCCGTCGGATTGTAAATGCAGCCCGTGGCAGATGTGAACCCAACTTCGTGAGAATGAATGCAGGAAGGATTTGAGGATTACGTCGCTAGTGAAATGCTATGGTTGATGATGCTGCGGTACTGACGGTGAGTGAAAATATGGTGGTCAATGTTGTGAGGTCACGATCGGTGAGGATGGGGTGCGATGCTATTAAACCAAACTGCCGGGGCTTGGGAGACTATTGTGAACCAAGTGTCAAGGACACTTTGAATGTTCTTCGATGTTACAAATGATCGGGTCAAAAGATATCATATGTTATTACTATGGAGGTATGACCTACGACGTACCAAGTTAGTGAAGTAGGCGACGAAGAGGCTCGTAGGGTTGATCTTCGAGGTGTTGCGGCACCTTGGATGAAGATATTGTGATTCCTTCTCACGAAACAAGAAATCAGAAAGAAAAGCGAAAATAAGTGAGCGGTCATTTCCCGAGCCTAAGCAAAAACATCAAGGAGAGGCGCCAAGAGGCCGAGGAGAGCCGAGGTAGGCAATCTTGTCGTCGTGCACGAGGAAGGGCTGGGAGTGATGGCTTGTAGAAGGAGGTGAAGAGAATGTTCTTGAGAACAACGATGTCATACCACATTAGGACCGCGTCACGTCGATGGCGATTGGGTGCTGGCGCGAACAAAATAATGATGTTGAGGACTCTGATGAGGAGGATGTTGCTGCTGTGATGGAGAGAAGGAGGAAGGCAAAACTCGAGATTGAATGAGGTGAACCCGAGAATGGGAATCGAAGGATTAGAAGAATGTAGCGATGTCCTGACAATGTGTCTCGCTCGAAGAAGCGTGGCAGTGGAAGTTTGTGACCAACTTGAGGTGTAGGCTGGCGAGTATTGTCAAAATCGACGCATAAGAACTCCAACATCATGGGAATTCATGAGGAGGCAGGTCATGTAGCTCTTGTGGAGGGTTCTGGCCGCTTCTTATCGAGAAGCTTGTCACGGAGTTCATATGCGACATGTCGAAGACATCGATAACTAACTATGACACTTACGCCCGTCAATTTAACATTTCTGTGTCGTACCTTTGATTTTCCCGATTGATAAATGATCACTTTGGAAGACCCGATGGGGTAGCGGGTATAATTTGAGGGACTAGTGATATAGTCAAAGGTGTTAGCAGTGGAGCTGTGTACGTGGCCAGACAAGGGTTCTTGAATCACCACATGTTGAGTGTTAAGTATCTTTGTGTTGCATAGGTAGGAGTTGCCAAATTGGATCCCATGCCCTCACCGATTAATATCGAAGCATTAGGAAAAGTTTTTGTATGATTGGGACCGGTCTTTCTTTCGATATGGGGAGGGTGCTCTTTGTCAAATCTGCTGACATGCGGCTTAGCATCTTTGTGTTAAACGATCAATACCGAAAATGATGCAGCATTAACCACAAGCTTGTACTTGATGATATTCGACATCCGATGATGTTGAGGCGTCCGAGTCATGCCGTCAGCTCCAAGGCGATGGAAGGGACTCGTGTGGCCGTGCTGCACCGGACCTCGGGCGAAGAAGATACCTCCCATGACTTCCTGCCCGATGGGCAGTGCGGCTCTTGCGGGGAGGCTTGATTAGGTATTTGAATGGGGTGATTCAGATGAGCATGGCTCGTAAATGGAATGTTGGAGAGCGAGGCGAAGATCGGCCGGTGAGGATGATGTGGGTGTTGGTGATGACTCTGCTTGATTGTGTTGATGTTCAGCAGTTAGAACTAGCGTGCTTTGGCTATGTTTTTGGGACAAATAGGGGGAGATGTCCGGAAAGGAGGATCACATCAGTGCCGAGTAATCTTTTTTATTTCTAGTTTGTCATGTGATGTGTTACTTATGGATGTGGTGATTATTGAGCCGTATGTGGCTTTGTTTGCTTATATTGGCATCTGTTTTGGCCATACATTCTTCCGATGTATTAATTGGTCTTATGTTGTGTTCTTAAAAATTCCATCTTGTTTGTGTTTTTGTTGATTAGCGGGTATTTACGCTGTGTTTTCTACTTGCTCATATTTGCGGCTCTTGACTGGCATTATATATCTTGAATGTGGCGTGTATGGTTCTCCAAAATATTTGGCCATGGTACCCCAAAGGGGTAGTTTGTTAGTGCATTATAGTTGGTCAAGTGATTAGCGTATCGCGACCAACTGATCATAACAGTGCTGCAACAATTGAAGTCGGCCAGGATCCTTCCGCAGCAATTTGTTACCATATTTGAAAGAGGATCTCGGAGGATCTAGAAGATATGATTTGAGTGGAGCTTATAGAATGACTTGTAAATCAAAGAACAGAAGATACAGATCTAAAATAATACATTATTTTGACCGAAGCATTTATTAATTGCAAGAAGGAAAGGATTCATTATTATGTCTGAAGATGGAAGTTTTTGTTTATAGAAATATTTGCTATAAGCATGTGCCTACAACATATTATGGCCGTTTGCGAGAGCGAAAGTAGTGCGAAACAAGAGTGTATTCTGCATATTGTATTGAAGCATAGAGCTTTGTGTGAGGATTTAGTGTGTAGGCTGAATGTACGGAGTGTTACTATAAACTCCATTAGTTTTGTACAACTGTCTGTGACACCTGGTTACAACAGTTTTATTCTAGTGAAAAGTATTGTAGTTTACACATACTAGGGATAGTAGTGTGTAGTGAAGGATAGGGGTGTTATAGTCAGGGGGAGCCGAGGCATACATTCAGATTGGTCTGACCAGGAGGCGAGAAGAGAATGGGGGCATTCGAGTGAGACCTATTTTGGCAATTCTTGATCATATTGGAATCACTGCTGAACAGCGCTTCCCAGGCGGCAAGGTGCTCTTTTGGCTGAGCGGATACCAAACTGTGTGTTTTTACTTTTGAGTAGTTTACTTTGCACAGTTGTCGTTGGCCTTCGAGTCATTGTGATTGGTGTCAGCATTGTTGTCGGGTAGATTACACAATTCGGTCCCGCTAGCCGTGTACTTTTTCGGTATCCTACTTATTAATCTTTCTATTTACGCATCGAACCACAACGTTACCGTAGGTGTCGTCGCCGTACTCTCGGTGATATTGACAATATCGTGTTCTATCCACTTCGCCGATTGCTACCGTCGCGCTAACATGGAGTAAATTTATATCTTCAATTTGGCGTAGACCTCATGTCAGAAACACTGATAGGGGTAAAACCAGCGGCGGGCGTCTTCGTAATGCGTGCAGCCTTTACGGGGCATGGGTCCAAAATTTTCCTTGCTGAACTCTGCCCCCCGTCACGTTTGTCGTGGTGACTTAGAGCGCCCCCTTTTCCTAAGCGTGTCCCTGAGGTCTTTCGGTTTGGACTCCTTGTTTTTTAGTTCTTCGACTGAAGCGTCTTGTCGAACCCAGCTACAGAGAGTTGGGTCCTTGGATAGCGAAGTTTCAAGAACTAAAAACATAGGATTTTTCCATGCAGCGAGCCGTGGTAAAATACCATATACGCCACCTTATTATTGACCTTAGGAATTGTGAGCAAGAAGTCATTATAGCGCTTGTGGTAGCTCTTCAAGGTTTCGTTAGACCCTTGTTGGATGTCCATTAACGCTCTTTCATCCTGGTGCTTTTGTATGACGGAGCCGAACTTTGCAATAAAAGCATCCGCGGTTTGCTGATATGAATCTATGGAATTGACGAGGCGTGGCCATGTACGATCCCAGCGTGATCGACAGCGTTAGAGAATGCCTTCGCATAAATATCAGGATTATTGGAGGTAATGGTCATCTTGGCCAGAGATCCCTGCAAGTGTTTTATGGGGTCACCGTTGCCATTGGCTTGGGTAGCGTAGGAGGATAAACCTTGCGATAGGAACGCGTCCGAGCCGGTCTTTGAATGACATTTGGTTTTTTATTCTTTCCTTTGAGTACCGGCTGGCATAAATTCCTTCATCATCTCTTTGATGTCCTTAGGTTCTGTTGTAATCTTATTGTGGCAGTCGGCCCCGGGCTGAGCACACAACGTGAGTCTTTGCTTGAGGCGTAGAGCGCTACCGTGGTTCGTGAGTTCTCCTCGAACCTGTACTACCGGCAGTGTCACCATGTCCATTATGGTGTGTATAGCGAGACGACTGCATCGTCCTTTCTCTCTCTTTATTAGGTTGCTCATTTACCCGTCTTTGGATTTTCGCCTCAATATATTCGGGATATTGATTCCGCGGTTGTTGATTAGATGGGTTATTTCGTTAGGATTCATGTGGATCGGTCGTGAAACAGAGATATATTTTTATTTTCGGCTTCTTGTTTGATCCCCGGGCGTAATTAGCGAAATGCGATTTGCTAAGAATGTAGAGATACAAATGGTCCGATGGACTCTTAATCAGGCTGCTTAATATGGTGGGCTCTACACAACTTTGTCATTCATTAGATATGGTTACTCTTTGGGTAAAGATTGTTGCGTCCCGGATTTATTAGGTGGATTTCATCAATTTGGTGTGGGAAGTTTAGATACCTTGTAGTCGCGAGTCAAAGGCACCTTGGCGAGTGGACACGAAAGTGTGGCCCAGCGGGGATGGTTACAAACACTCTGACGATCAAGTCAGTATTTTGGATGTATATGATAGTACGATAAATAACAAAATGTCTTGAGAGACAAGAATGCAGGCATCACGGAGAATATTGCAGTGATGAATATTGATGAAATGTATGAGTTGTCAATCTTATAACTTTTGCTTCGTAGGATAAAAGTACCCAGGCTTTGTCGGCATCTTGTGTGCGCTGTGGAATGTGAGGCGCAGATTAAATTGTGGGCCCCGTTCTGATAGATATGAGCTTTAAATAAGTATATATATTTGAAAACTGCGAAAAAATGTAGATTGATTACAGTAATAAAGAATTAAGATTACACTACTTTAAAAATATTTTTAATATATAACATTATAATATTTTAATCGTCAACTCGTCGTCCTTCTGCGTCGGAGCTATGTTTGACCATCTTTTTGCTCTAGACGGATCCATATTCCTTCCAACAACCGATATTCCACGCTGGAATAGTGGAAACTACTCATATATCCATGTCTGTAAGACTGTTAAAAATGGATTATTGTTAAAAATGGATTATTAGAGAGAGATCTAGACAGTTAAAAGTACTCATATATCCATTCCATTTCAAGATCAGACCTCCAGAAGACTTTCAAATGGAAAATTGGCTTATTATTGGACCATGATAAGTTATCACACGGCATGAAATTTAAACAGATTGGTGAAATGATAAACAGATTGGTGAAATGGAAAATTTGCTCTAGGTGGACCTTGATGAGTTATAACAGATTGGTGAAATATACAATGAGAAAATTTAAAAGTTGTCAATTATTATCGGCCATTTCAAGATGAGGAATATCCTCAAACCACCTACACACATATGGCTAAATACAGAGTAGTAAAAAATACCTCTAATAATATCAAACATCCAGCCATCTGCTTCCCTTCAACTTTTCATGCCATCCTAGATGACTGTATAGATATACGAGTGCCCCCCCTCCCCAACAGTCTCAGGTACGCCATCACCAGATTTATCGACACATAAACTGCATCCCTACAGATTAGCCAGATAACAAGATGCACGACGTTCCGGAGTCATAAGCGATGGATCTCTACCGAGGTGATATAGACGATCAAACAAGACGGTGTTATATTTAAAGCATTCCTCACCGATAAGCTCTACAAGAATAGGATCCAACTTTCCGCTGGCTATTACTACACGTCCACTAACAGGAATGTTCATAATTTGATAAACGTTGTGCAAGGTGATTGTCATTTTACCGAATGACATAAGGAAACTGTTCGTTTCCGGCTGCCATCTCTCAACAGCAGGCCCCGTGTGCGTTGGCTTGACAACCTGTGATGTGTTTAATTTTTAGAAAAAATGGTTGATAAAAAATTCAATTGTAGTTGGCTAATTAATTTTGTATTTTAATTATTTTAGATTTGAAGTTGATATTAATTTAAGAAATGTGAATATATTTTTAATGTCAAAGTTAATATATTATGTTTATGTGACTAAGATTGGTTTTATATTTTTAGTTAATATAGTCATTGATCTATATATATTGTTTATATCTTATTTTTGGATCTTAAATAGTTATTTTGATATTTTTTAATTTTTTTTGTTAAAAGTTAAAGTTAATAATGTTCAAGTTAGTATTAGAATATGAAATTATTTATGATAACTATTAAAATAAATAAATTATATTGATTATTTATGCCAAACATGAAAATAGAAAAATTAGGCTCCAACGTACACAACATGTGCTCAAACTATAAATCAACCTGTGCTATGTACATTTCTTTTCTATTCCGATGTGCATAGTATATGTTTACATAGAAAACGAATATGTGCTCTGCACGTTGGGTTGTTCAACGAGCAGGCTCCGTGTGTGTTGGCTTGACAACCTGTGATGTGTTAAAGTTTTAAAAAAAATGATTGATAAAAAGTACAATTGTAGTTGGTTAATTAATTTTTGATATTAATTATTATAGATTTGAAGTTGATTATAAGTGTGATGTAACTTTTACAAGATCTACAAATTTTCATCTTTAAAAACGTTAATCATTTTTAACTTCACTGTATAAGAAAAGCACACTTTAACTTCTAAAAATTATTTTTAATTTTGTTTAAGAATTTTGGAAATGAGTTCATCCGACAATAATTCGGTGAGTTTTAATTTCAAGATATCTCGTCCTAATTTTGGAAATGAGTTCATCAAATGACACATTCGGCGTCACATAACCCATGAAATAGAAAACAAGCGTAAATATCCGCTTGATAGAAACAAGATGGAAAAACAAGCGTAAATATCCGCCAATAGAAACAAGATGGAATGTTTAAAACACAAACATAAGACCGGTATCGTCATCGAGTTGAGCGGATGGCTAAAAACTGAGGATGCCATAAAAACATACAGCCATACAAAGGCTACGCGCTGAGAATATCCACATTCATCACAAACATGGAAATAAAATTAAAAATACTCCACCATGGGTTCTCCCGTCCGGACATCTCCCTGTTGTCCCAAAACATAACCAAACATACGATGCTTGCATTCGCTCACCTTAAATCGCTGACGTATTCGGCATCTGTTCCTAGTCGAGACTCTTTGGCGCACCTCGACACAAATTTACAGTCGTGCTCATTGAATTACTCAATTCAAATACCGAATTTCTTCTTGCGAGGAAGTTATGCGTGCCATCGAGAGTGACTTGTTGAAGTTCCTTGAGGTCCCAGAATGCATCACGCGCGTCGTCCGCTTCCGTAGTTCGGGTGATGGTAGCCCGTCTGGAGTTGCTCCTCGATGTCGTGAGGAGGAGTCGAGATATCGTTGTGCTCGGCAAGTAAGATCACTGCGAGATCATATTTGGATAGGCAATTGGCTTATTGCCAGCGTAAGATTGGGCGTATTGGTGGCTTGATCAAAAGCACCCGCCCAATATCAAGCCAAGCTCAGTCCCAATCATATCTGAGAGAAGTTTCCAGCCCCGAGATACAGTATTGTAAGTAGTGGGGATCACAGTTAGCTACGCTGCGTAATGTGACACCGCGTATTTGACAACAGCCTTGAGGGCGGGAGTCCGCTTGTCGGGAGCCATGTGTCAGCGGCTCCTCCCCGTTAACACACGCGGCTATGTAAAACAAAGTCTTATATTATATCGTGCCTCCCCGTTGGGTCGCCCCAAAGTAGTCGTGTCGGTCTAGGGGAGACATCAAAAGAGGATTGATTTGCGGAATGTTACCTTATGATATTGTGGACTAAGCGATATAAATTGATATCTTATGTCATGTTACAAATGAACTCTCAAACAAGTTTTGAGTAGTAGGGCCGGCCGCTCAGCAGTAGAAATAACTCACTTGCCTCCTCGAGGATCCCGTGATGTTAGATTTCTTACGAGTAACGCTTAAACGATATCTTACCATTTGTCGGACGATTGGCCTGGCTTCCCACGGCACTTTTCTTCCCTCGGAATTGAGAGACACATTGGCCGTAGGGACTTCAGCCTCTTTTATGCTTGACCACTTTGAGTCGTCCGTCACGAGGTTAGCATCATTAACAACTTTGTACACCGAGTCGCAATCAATGGATAAGAATAACAAAAAGCGACACTATGACGTTAAGCAAAGATAAAAACTACAGTCATTAAGTGGTGTTCAACCATGTGCGCCCAACAAAAAAATCACAAAGCTGAATACAAATCCACTTGAATAATACTGACCGGGGAATACCACGAGAAATCCGAAATACAACATAGAGAGGAAAGTATGACAACGGACCCCCATTTAAAATACAACACACAAAGTCTAGAAATATAACAAGTCGACAACAAAGGGAATGACCCGATGAGGACTACACAATACCGCGCCTTGGCACCGCCTCGATCGTCACGCGGCTAAATGGATCCTCGGCCGCCTCCGGCCAAAAGCAATAATGATAACTCACAGGTAGTCCGTGTTAGGTCGGGCTCGACTCTATTCAAAAGAAATTATCGTTACTCTTGCGTTTCTTAGAACCATACTCTCTTGCGTCTATTAAACCACGAGTATTATACCGCGTCTCCACGATTCAAATTAACTTTTTAGTAATCATCCTATCCCCAAAATTAGTATACACTTCTAAAATTCCAACTTAACTACATTCTAATTACCAATTTTATCGATCGATATTCGGTCATCACTTTATTACTGACAATAACGCTTTAATCACGTTCCGATCAATCCGACAATGATAAGCCAACTAATTAAACCATTAAATACAACCTCAATTCAAACAACAACTACTTATCAACTTTCCCCAACTTTTCTCAACCTAATCTGCAATCGCATCAAAGCCACTAATTCTATTCCTAAAATAACTATATTAAAGTCACTCTAACTTTTCATTATTACGATTTGAAGTTAATTTAAGAAAAAGTAAACAAAAATTGACCTCGACAAAGCAAGACTTAACTTGATAATCACTCAAAGTACTTTTACTCCCCAATCCCATAAACTCAACTTAGATAATATTTCTATACCATTATAAAGTCAAGATCTAAAAATCAACACAAAAATCAAATATATAAAAAGTCAACTCAAGCCTTAAATGGAGAGATTTGAAGATTAGAAAGCTGACCTATGATAATCTCAAGATGGGGAACAAGATTTGAGGGTTGGATTCAACAAGTTTCACCAAGAAAATGAAGAAAAAATCAAGCTTAAGGATGCCCATGGGGTTAAATTACTATGGTGGAGAAAAATGATCTCTTTTTTTTTTTTTTTTTGGAAGATGAAGAAATGAGTTAGTGGTGGTTGGGGAAAATATTTAAGTGGAGTTTAAGTCTCGTTTGGTTCAAAACTTAAACCTGCTTCTGGGTTTATGACACTTAACTCAAGCATGTGTCAAATTAAATTTCTAACCTGAAATATTATCATCGACCCATATTATCATTATTCGATTTCAAATTTTAAGCTATAACCCCAAAACACTCGGCCGGGCAACTAAAATCATATTAAAATAATGCTTATACGGGCAGGTTATTTAATCACCCACCTAATAAAATTTCGTCCAAATTTACTCAGCGCGCCCGTTCCCCAACTCACTTACTCGTCCTCGCTTAGTAATTCACATATTAACACATATTATAGCCTGAAAGTTTAAGAACTAACCTTCTATTTGAAGAAGAGATGCGGATATTGATTTAAACGTCTTTCCTCTCGTTCCATGTAGAGCACCACCAAAACAGATTTGATTTCTCCAGCCTTCACTAAAGCCCTGACTTTTGTTTACATGACACTTTTTCCTTTCGATCAAGAATTTTTCACGGTTTTTCTCTTCATGCGTAAGGTCCTCTCCAAGCTAATTGTGACTCGATATGTAGGATTCATTTGGGATATACTTCTCGGAAACATGACACGTGGAAGGCGTTATGGATTACTGCTCTCTCAATTACGGAAGCCCAGCCCAGTAAGCGATAGGCCACGGACAGTGCCTTTAAAAATCTCATCACGGACCCGATATATACATTGAGCTCAACTTCCCTACGACTACAGGAATCTCATTCACGCTTTCCACGGAATATTCTCGAAGACTTTGTCGCGATTTCAAGCGTTAAAACTCTTTCGCGATGATACGCATACGTCTTTTGTCTATCTTGTGCCACTTTCAAGTGTTGTTGTATCAATTTTATCCTTTCCACCGACCTTTCTACCAACTCCGAACCATATATTTTCATCCCCCAACCTCGTTTTCCAACAAGTCTACGTTTCCTTCGTCTGGCCTTCTCGAATGGTGCCCCGTCTAATCTTTGGAATGGAAGCTATTATTATATCTGAAACTCCATCTTAAATGACTAAATACGTCCCAATTTAAAGGAAAAGTTCAACACCTTGAGCATGACATATCCTCGATGTTTGAATTGTCTACCGATTGTCGTCATTTGCCGGATGAAATAGTACTCAAATTGACCCTCGTCCACATCGGCTTTGAAATCCTTTCCAAAATCTAGAGTGAATCCTAGCATCTTAGTCGACATAATGAATCACTGGCCTCCATGCAATCGCACAATTTGATCGACATGCGGCGCATTTGCTCGGGATGGCGAATTACAAGATTTAATTGGTAAGAAATGGCCAGGCAAATGATACATCACTTGCTCGCCCCAGATGCCGTCATTCTTTCTCAACGTTCTCGGGAGTCCAAAAACAAAATCCATCGTGATGTGTTCCCAAGTCCACTCCGGAATAGGAAGAGGTACATAGCACTGCTTTGGATGTGCATGTTCAATCTTCACTTGTTGGCAAGTTAAACATCTTGATACAAACTCAGCAATTTCCTCTTACGTATTGGGCCACAATCTGTTTGCTTTGAGGTTTTATACATTTTGTACCACCGGGATCGTATTATAGGCAGTACAGGCTTATCCAAAATCTCCTTTTTAACTCTTGAGAGTAAGGCACAAATAATCTACCATGCGTTGTAAGGGCTCCGTCGTCTCGCACAAAGTCCGATCTATTTCCGACTTCGACTTCCCGATTATGCCCTCGATTTCTCGTCTTTTTTGTTGCCCTACAGTATTCGATCAAAAGAAGAACCCGGTGAACTCTTATTTGTGCCAACAAACTGCCATCAATCCCTATCCCAAAATTAACACCAAGCCGCCTCATGTCATTCCGCGAAGCCTTGCTTTCACTTGCGGCAATCGTCATTTCTGGCATTCGCCTTTCGAGGATGATACTTTCGATGGACACGTCGCCAATACTGTCGCTCCATCGCCCGGCTGCCTCAAATTTAAATCTCTTTGGGTAGGCGGGTACTTCAAACTCTTGTGATCGGTAAAATTTGACAAGTCACGTACAAATAATGCCTCCGAATCTTCAGGGTACAGAGAAAGCTAGCGATTGCGGTAGGCTACAGAAGTCATGCGTCGGGTAGTGCTACCATGATTTTTCAGCTATCGCGCGTCATGGTACTACTATACCATGTTGCATTAGTACACACATCGACCTACGATGTGAAGCATCATACCGCAACGTAGCCATCTGCCGTAGCGGAAGAGTCGATACCGGGCGGTAGTCAATTTCCGCTTTTCATTTCGTTGAAAAAATGTTCGCAATCCACCGCTCCCAAGCGAATGGAAATCCTTTCCTGAATTAGCTTGGTCATGGGTGTTGCAATAATTGAGAAATCTTGTATAAATCTCTATAATATCCCACATTAAGCCGAAACTTATTATTTTAATGGCTTGTGGAGTGGATTTCACAATTCATCACAGGCTTGATTTTTGAGGATCAGCGGCTTATACCTCTCCACGAAATCACATGACGGAAGCGCACTTTTCCCCGACCAAAATTCACACTTGAAAATTTAGCATACAATTCGTTTCTCGCCAGTGCGGCGCAATTCGAGAGTGTTGTTCCAAATGCTTTCTCCTCGCTAATAAATATACGAGAATGTCATCAATAAACTTACCGCCTAGAATTTATCCAAGTAGGCGAGCTTAGATTCATAAGGTCCATCATATTAAGAGGTGCATTAAATGTTTAGCGGCATCACCAAAAATTAATGAGTACCCGTATCTCGTTCTAAATGCCGAATTCGATACATCGTCCTTAATCCTCAGCGATGATACCACGACCTCGAGTCAATCTTAAAAATATCCGGGCATCGCCGATTGATCAGAAGCGAGATCATTAATACTGAGCAACGGATATCGATTCTTAATAAGTGACTTTAATCAAGCGCACATAATTGATCTAGCGACCTCAAAGATCCGTCGCTTCTTACGGCCAAATAACACGGAAGCACCCAGTGAACTACTTGAGGTCGAATGAATCTAATCAACAATTAGTGCAGTGCGTCTTGAAGCTCCTTCCTGACTACTGGCAGGAGCCGTTCTATAAGGTGCCATAAAAATCGGAGTAGTACGAGATTAATTCTATGGAAAAGCTCAGCTCATATGAGGAGGAATCCGGCAACTCCTCGGGAAACACATCAGCGTACTCTCTCGGCGACATGTACCTCTGCGGATCGTCTTCTCACTTACTTGTGTAGCCGAAAGCGTATTAAGATAGCAAGACATCCAGCTTGACATCTTATGGGAAACTAAAGTGAGGAAATGAGACAGGAGAATTTTCTATCGCTTTTAGGAAGAGAGAGTTTTAGATTTTCGAGGACTAGATATTTGATCTTCTTAAGATGACAATCTATCAACACATGATGTCTCTGACGATCCATCCCTTTGATAATATCAAAATCATTCATCCTCGAAAGGAAGTAAAATCTATCTCCAAACATTGATTTCTAATACTTAAGGGATAATTTCTAAGTACACAAATCAATCTTAACGGACTTCCCCTGACCCGGTGTTAGAATTAGAAGTGGTATAGCGGGAGCTCCTCGAGGTATAGAATCACATTTGGGAAAATTTGAGGAGATAACTTGAAAGAATGAGTAATTTGAGAGATATGAAAGAATGAGTAGCTCGCTAATCAAACAAGACTTTTGCTTGACCACGCCAAATTTAGAGTACATGTTGCCAACTGGGGAATCGACCTTCATATTTGAGTAGCTACCAAATATCGACCCACGACTAGTTCAGCGCGCGGTAGTCAGCGACATTACTACCACGACTATTTCCAACTCCAGCTAGCTTCCTCTGCAGCTGAACCGACCTCGCGGTTTCACGATAACCTCCTGCAATAAAATTTTGCACTAGAGTAGATAATGCTAGTACTTCGATAACACCACGCCTGCAGGGGACAATCAACGACAATGTGCCTCACAGCGACATCGATAACCAGAACCCCGCTGACCACGTCTCGGCGTTCCACGCAACTCTATGGCCAGTTTACACCGCCAAAACACCCGTTGTTACTCTGCGCTCCCTGATAACCTCTGCAGGATCCTACGGGCCGATTAAGACTGGACGAAATAGTAATCTTGAATTGAGAATTAGTAGCGGGGGGCCTTGAGGCCCATTTCACAGGCATGTGATTATTTACTGATGGGCGTCCACAGGACCCAAAACCATTGCGGCCGCCCCGTCAGGCGTCATGTCTTCCCTCTTTTACCCACATGGCTGGACACTCGGCCCGAATCCATCTACAGGCTGTAAAGGTGTCATTCACTAATTCCTTGGAAGGTTGCATAATTCTTGAGTGACAATATGGTCACTTGGATCTCCCGATTCATTCCGTCCACGAATCTAGATCCTCTTCCCGCCATTTAGTATTCACCTCCGGAGTGATGAGCCAGCGAGAGATCAGCGAATCTTTCTAGTAGTCATTCGTATTTACGCCCTTTGCCAAGTTGGATCGAATTCTCTCACAGAGGCGACATATGCACCTTAAGACAAAAGCTTTCGAAATAATTCCACGAGGCGATCCCATGACACCGGTATACCACCCGGCCCTTGATCAAAAGATCGGTGTACATTCTCCCTTGATCTCGAGCTCCTTTGTAATCACGTAAGCGTGGCGTGGTTCTCAGCCCTTGATAACTCCCGGCCAGGCTAAAATATACCCTCAAATCTCGGAGGAACTCGATGGATAGGGAATGCAACAGCTGCGAACTTTGGCGGGTCAGCTTAAGAAGCAGTCAAATAACACTCTGTGACTCGAGCTACCGCCTGCGGCGAATGCTACGATCTCGATCTCCACCAGCATTTGCGAATCACGTGGTCATGGCCTTTAGGCTCGTCAGCGCCTCGATGCTATCCACATTTGCATCTACGGCAAATCTACCACTCACGGCACCTCTGCCCAGCTCACTGCCATTTTTCTTGCAGTACCCCAAGCGGAAACAAACCTCGTGGTAAGCGTCCCCCGGCGATGCGAAATAACAAAGAAAGGAATATGGACCCGCAAAGAAAACTGACTCGACAACTCTCACAACAACTATCAACTGAGCACATAACCACACGAAGACACCATAAAGACCACGAACACAGGCTCACGATATAAAATTGCTTAACAATGACCACTTTGATCGGCCGCCACGAGGTTAGGATCATTAACAACTGTATGCAGTCGCCCAATCATTGAATACTTGATATAGCGACTTCCGACATTAACAAAGATAAAACTCTACAGTCCATCATTGGTGTTCCAACAACGCCCAACAAAACAAATTACAAGGCAGTATAAATCCTGAATAATCTGACCCGGGGAATATACAAGAAATCCAAAATCTGGCATAGGGAAAGTATAATGATGAGATACAAGTAAAATACAACACACAAAGTCTAGAAATATAATAAATCGACAACAAAAAGGGAATGACCGATGAGGACTTACTGTACCTTCGCTTTCTGATCTTCCATGACTCGTGATGCAGTCCTCGGCGACCTCGGCGATAGAAAGCTCAGAGACTGGGAATAAAACGCCCTTGAAAGGCAGTCGGTATAAAATTTGAGTGAATCTGAATACCACAGTTTATCGATCACATATAATCATGCGTATATATATAACATATGCGTATCGTTAACAGCATTACCTGATGAATAGCGTCATGTGAAATCATAGAATCCTCTTTATACGATGTACTATTACTATACACATGAGCTTATAACCGTGTCATATTCATTTAAGAAAGCCGCCTGTGCACAAAATAATCAAATAGGAATCCACCTCCCTTGAAACAATAATAAACAAATGAGAATCCGCCTCCTGAAGCTTGATAAACAAATGAGAATTCCTCACAAACAATAAACAAACAGAATCCACAAATCCTCCCAGACAATTTACCCCCTAAATATGCATATCCTGTTAAGAGCACTCGAATCCATGAAATTTTATTTCAGTATAAAGTATCGCTTTTGAACCTCGATTAGAACTTTCTCGCGTATATATATACCATGTCGATCCAAAATAAACACCGCACAAGATTACACAGCAATAGCATGTACAGCATTAGCAAGTACCATAGCGCCGTGGTATAATCGCGATAACTACCCTGATCTCATAGCATGAATCATAATCACAAGCTATCTACCATGCGTTAATCTACGATAACTGTCTGGCGTGTCAAAATAATTCCGTGACAAAATACATGCAAAATATATAAACATAATATATGAAGGGTTCCCGTCATTAAAAGTTTGTACTACTTACCTCGGGCAAAAGCAATAATGATAACTCTAGGTAGTCAGCGTGTTAGGTCAATTTCAACTCACTATTCAAAAGAAATTATACATTATAACCGCATTCAGGTAGAATAACGTCTCTTAACATCTATTAAACCCAGAGTATTATACCGCGTCTACTTAATTCAAAATAACTTTTAGTAATAAATCACATCAAGAAATTAGAATAAAGCTACAAAATTCCAATTTAACTACGTTACAATTACCCGACTTTGCTCAGTCAATATTAGGTCATCGGCTGTGCAATGACCTGCTTTTAATCGCATTTCAATCAATCCAAAAATGATATTAGCTAACTAAGCCATTAAATACCGCCTCGATTCAAGCAACTCTTATCTGACTTTCCCCGAACTTTCTCGGCACAATCTCTGCAATCCGCATCAAGCCACTCTTCTATTCCCGAAATAACTATATTAAAGTCCTGCAACCTCGTATTATAATTTAAAGTTAATTTAAAAAAATATCAGCCAATCAGCGCCAGCCAGAAAGCTTCAACTTGATAATCCTTTCAAAGTCACCTCTAATCCCATAAACTTCGACTTAGATAACATTACATATCATAAAGTCAAGATCCACAAGTCAACACAAAAAATCAAATATATAAAAAGTCAACTCGAGCCTTGAATGGAAGATTTGAAAGATTAGAAAGCTTACTATGATAATCTCAGATGGGAAACAAGATTTGAGGTTGGATTGACAAGTTTAGCCAAGAAATGAAGAAAAATCAAGCTTGAAGTCTTATGGGGGTTGGCCCACATGTGGTGGAGAAAGAGAGCAATCTCTCTTTTTATTTATTTATTTGGAAGATGAAGAAATGAGAGTTAGTGGTGGTTGATGGAAAGATATTTAAAGTGGATTTTAAGTTCGTTTAGTTCAAAATTTCGACCTATTCTCGGTTTAACAACATAACTTCGAACATGTGTTAAATTAAATTTCTATCCTCAAAATATTACCGATCCGGCCCATATTATCATTATTGATTCAAATTTTAACTTTAACATAAAGCGCTCAACCAGGGCAACTAATATCATATTAAAATAATGCCTACGGGCGTGTTATTTGGTACATTCTTGAATTATACATGCAATCCAAAGGTCCCCGATACCAAATTGAGTACGAGCTTTCCGCCGTCTTTCTCCCTGCTTCTCCGTCACTTTGCGACCCACATGCCGTCTTGAGTCCTCATCGGGATCGTTAACTTGTTGTTCTAACTACTCTGGCGGCCATTAAGTAAATACGGCAGATATGTAGACAACAATTGGTATCGCTTTCTCGCTTCCTCTGCAATGACATTTCCTCTCTTACTTTCAGTAGTATCGCGAGCTCTATGACATGCATTAACAAATCGACCGGCGCTTACGCCTTCTACCGGCTCTTGCTTGCCTTAACGCGCCTATTTCTCTTGTTAATTTTGTTTGGGCTCGGAGGGGTCGGAGCACCATTTGATCTTTCTCGAACTTCCCTCTTGCTTAGTCTTCTTTGTTTTGAGGACTAGGTATCGACAACTTGACATCTTGCATTCGAGTTTCGGTATAACCTTGATCCATGTCTGAGCCTCTCTTGGGTTGGCAAGGCTCCAGTAAATCAACTCTTGGTATATGGAGTGGAGCGTACCTCGCGTGTTTGCTCCCGGATGTCTTTAACGGATCATCTTGAATAATAGTTTTATCCAAAGTGTCGTGACAACGACTCTTCCCGTAGTATCGAGCCTTGATCTTGAGTAAACTGACTTCTTTGTCCTCGGCGGGGAGGCGGTACTCAGCAACATCTACTGCCGGACTTAGCAGGAGATGGTTAAATTGTTCATTTTAAAATAATTCTTGGATAGCGTATTATTAATAGGTATGACAGGACTGCGGTTTAAATCTTCTGACATCTGAAGAGTCAAAGTCTCTTTTTCTTGTGTTAATTTCATTGACTCTTTCCCTCCATAATCTCAAATGTCATCGATTCACAGTTTGGAGCTTCTCCTTGTCATCATCGGCGTTATTCCTCGTACCCCGGCTTTCACGGTTATCAATTTCTCGGACATTTGTATAATCGACCCAGAGGCAAATGTCGTTGTGGATAGCAGTGCTTCCTCAGCAGGTGGAATCATTGTCAATAATCACTGGGGGAATACTTCTCGGAGGCATGGGGCTTAGAATAGTATCATCTTCATTATCGTTCTTCCAAAGTGCAGGTTTTGGCCTTCGAATATTTTTGTGCGCAATCGAGGATTTTGACCTCCGTCGTGTCCATCGATGAACTACCGTAACCCTCTTTTTCCTTTTGTGGCCTTTCGAGTATTTAGCCACTATAAGCTATGTGCCGTTGTTAATCAGCAGGATTTTTAGGAAAAATTAGAGAGGAGTCGGTACGGTTATGGGTGTTTTTGATGAAAAAACAACTGATTGTGAACTTTGTTGTGCGAACTTTGGAGATGAATTTGGAAGGTTTTAATGGCGGTTTGAATATTGTAAGGGAAGTGTTTATGGTAAGTCATTAAAAAGGAATGTGGGTGGTTAGGACAAGATTCCATTTCATTAAATAGCCCCTTGTCGACATTAACCGGGTGTCAGCGGCTCTTTTTAGTTTTCCCGCCAATTCATACTTCATGAGAATAGACCTTCCTGTCCTTACCACATCATTATAGGCTGGCATCTGACCTTCGAGAACTAAAAGTGAACACCAGCACCACTGTTGTAACGCATTAGACATCTGAAGTGCTCTGACCATAACTGTTCTTTATTGATCGGCAACCACATGTAATCGAGATGATCTCGAGATTGAGCTTGTTTGCATCAGCTTTTGTGAAAATATCTACAATTTGTTTATCTGTACTCACATGTTCAAGAGATATCACTTTGTCTTCTACCAGCTCTCTTATAAAATGATGCCTGATATCAGTAATGGCAGTTTAAAATTTATCTTTTGTCTTGGATTTTTGATATATTGGATTGCGGCTCGAGTTATCGCGTATAAAGATATTACGTCTTGGCTAAGCATTATATTCTTGACATTTGTATCCGTTAGGAGTTATGTACAAACGGCTCAGCGGCCTAAATGATCGTCTTGACCATTGAAAGAGACGGAGTTTTGCTTTTCTTGAGCAGACACTGCGTTATTTCCCGAAGCATCCACGGATGTGCTTTTTATCTTACGTATTTCAGGCCCGGTCGGCGTCGCGATATCCTACCAAAGGGTATTAGTATCAAAAGAATATAGAAGTCCATAGTCAATTACCATTCCGCATGTTGATGATTCTTTTGGCTTGATTCAAATACTGGTTTTCTTTAGGATTTGCTTGAAACCCTATATAGCTCCCAGCTGGCAACTCTTTTGTATACACAACACAAGAACATTGATAATGCATAGTGAATCTAAAAGATATCATGATCCTCAGTAGGTTCTAAAAGTTGGATAATTCATAAAATCGAGGCTTTAGGCTGGATTATTGAGGTTTAAACAGCAGCAAAGAGGTCAGCGTAAAGGCTCGGCGGGGCTTACTAAAGGGATTAACACAAGGTTGGCTTTATGGGAAAGAGTAGGGTAATTTCTAAAATTGCCTCCGTCATTCTTATGCATGCAGCATTGAGTCAAAATAAGGGTTTCCATGAGTTACGAAGGAATTGTATCAAGTGACCCGTCACACATCAAGAAAATTTAAATAGCAGAGGCAAAACTCACGGTGTATATAGGTCGTCATTTTATACGTAAGCGAAATCCTCTAACGGCGTTAGTTAATCATCTGGCTCAAAGGAAACTCGAAATATACTCGATCAAAATCTCAACCTTATCCGATCTACTAATGTCCCTACGTAAATGCATCGCTCGCGTCAAAGGATACACGATAAATTATGAAGACACGTGGCTGAATTCGTGATGAAGCACAAATTAGAGCCATGAAAATTTAAAAGTTCACTCCCCTTGACTAAACATTGTCCCCGATGCTTGATACATACCCTTAGCAATAAAATTACAACTAAATACGACAATAATGAAACAACACAATGAAAATCGGATTTTTTGTTTTTAATAAAAGCGAAAATAAAATAAAAAAAAATCCTTAACTAACGCATACGATAAATATCTTTGAAAAATAATAATAATAATACTTGATAAAGAAATAAACTAGACGAAATAATAATAATAATAATAATAATAATAATAATAAACATAAAATAAACCTAATGAACTCACAAAGTTGGGGAGTAAGGTAGGGATGGCGAGCAACCGGGCGGTGGCGAGGAATCGCGCCCGGACTGCTTGGCGCAGTATGGGAGGCGAGCAGCGGCCGAGAATGCGACGGAGGAGTCGCGATAGAAGGGGCAGACGTATGGCGCGGATCGGCCAGGCAGCCTTGAGCGGGGCGGAACCAGCGGATCCTAGGGGAGTGGAACTCGGCCGGTGAAAGGAGAAAGAAAAGGACAAAAGGGGGGAAGAAGAGGTCCGGCCAGTTTAGGGTTCTTTTTTTTGTTTTTTTGAATTTTTTTTTAAATTAAGATAAGGCCCCGAATTAGCCCTCATGGGGCTAAATTTGGGCAAAGCTCGAAAATAGGCCCCAGTCGGCCTCGGGGGGCTAAATTTGAAGCATGATTCCCTAGACTAATAAAAAAATAAAGCGAAATTACACTTAATACTACGATGGGTTGCCTCCCCCAGCGCCCGTATTCTGTCCCGAAGCGAAGGCAGGTTACCTCAATTATGGTACCACAGCTACATGACTTCCACGGACACTTTGACATTTAGTTTCCTCGTTTATCATAGAGTTAAATGGATGTTAGGCAGCGTTTTAAAGGCATTTCTCTGCGGCGTCGATATCACTGTGACAAACTTCCTTGTCAAATTTCTTTTGCCGCTTAACATCTTTTTTTTTGTCAGTCGGTACAACAAGCGACAAAAGTATATGAACTGATGCATTTTTTATTACAAACAGCATCGGCTTAAGTATGCGAGGCTCGGTACAATGACTAAAAATAATCATTAACTTTTTCGTTATATAAACAAATGTTAAACACGAAATATTAATTGTTTGATGTAGCGTACTCGTAGGAATGCTTCCATTCGATACATCGATAATAGTATTAGTTGATGCCATAAAGTCTCCCGATAAAATTGGAGATCATACTTACTAACGCAACTTTTACATGCAAAACACGACAAAGTGGCGGGAACAATAAATTTATCAATTTGAACAGGACATTCTACAATATACCTTTGGGATGCTTAAGTGAATTATCGACTAATTGTAAAGTCATGTTGGTTGGTTGAAGTTCTCACAATCGATTTTGGTAGACGAGTAAAGGCATAAGATTGATCTTGCACCTAAATCTAGCATAGCTTTGCTCGCTTTTTAAGTCCCACTAACCCCGTATCTATAATGAAACTACGGGTCCTTTAACTTGGGGCCAACTGCATCACTAATTACTGCATTTGTCATCTCTGAGACCCTAATTCTTTCATTAACCTCATACTTACGCCTCTTACCAATTAATTCTTTAATGAGGCATTAGCATAAGAAGAATATTCTTAAAACGTTAAAGCAAAGGTAAATTGGCATGTATACTTTAGAAAGCATATCGTAAAGTTCGAGGAGAATGACTTATCTTCCATTTTTCTCTGAGCCTTTTTGGGAATAGTACCTGGCCGGAACATATGGCTTAAAACTCACCTCTTGATCCTCGCAAATGCAGTAACCTTCATTTTATTCTTGTCTCTTACCGTCTTTCTCAGCTTTCTTGTCACAAGCTCCGATTATGGGTTTTCGCTCCTCATAGTCATGATGACATTTTTCTTGCTAGGGTTGACAGCTGATTCCCTAGACCTCGAGCCTCTCGATTCTTCAACCGTAAATGACATGATAGATTTTTGCACATTCGGTGACTTGCAGGAACACTTCCCGGCTCGTTCTGCTTTTTGAGTCTCGGCCCGATTGACCAATTTGAAGCTCCAACTTCCTGATTGTCGAACTAGTGTTTTGATTATGTGCTTCTGATTCTTAAGCATTTGTAAGATTTGATCGAACTGACCTCCACCAGCCCGCGGTGCATTATTGGCATGAATATTCAACTTTTACTTGGGGTTGCCGCCGATGTCTTCCACGAGAAATTTGGATGATTCCTTGCATCCGGATTGTAGGTGTTTGAATAGGGATCATTCTTCGTTCTTGAGTTGTACCCGTTCATGGCATTTGCTTTTTCGCGTCTGGAAATAACCTCGTAAGAAGAATACATATTGGCTCTACAAAGATGATCCTGGCAAACTCATAGATAAGCTACTCGATTGGCCTCTAAATGGATGCCAATTTGTCTATCCCACATCGATGTTGGAATTAAATTTATTCCATGTACTCCCTAAAGTATTTCTCCTAACGCCGCCTGCTTGAGAATTATTAGCTAATGATTCAAAAATTTCTTGAATCTCTTCCATTTTGTCTTGCCACCAGTGCACCTCACGTTGTATTATCGACCATCGTCGATGTGGCAGAATTCGAGACCATCATAGAAATATATAGTGTTGTAGTTCATGGTAACATATGATGGGGACAACTTGAATCAACAGTAATAGAAAGCGATCTCGTACCTCGTTGAAAGGCTAAGTAAATAAATCTTAGGTAAAATTAATCTGGCACCACCATGATGCACTTTTTGCATATGTATAGAACTTTGCCCTGAACTTCATGCATCTCCACTCCATGTATGAATAGGCGAGGAGGTATGGGCAAAACCACCTATGGGCTGCATGCTTTGGTGTATGGAAGCATCTTAGGTTCGAGGGACTCGTGTGTTACTCCGTTATTGGGAGGTACTGCCGTTATCTGGCTTCGTTTCAAGAATGTCGGTGGGTCTTCGTTTTGATCCGGCGAAAATTTGGCAAGTTATGGAAGTGAAAACTCCTCAACTCAAAATTTTGAATTTAAATCATCGAGCGATGCAAGAAGGATGATCCGCGCTCCTTTGGCAGTGACGGTCTTTCATTTATGCTTCCCTGCGGTTGAATAGCCATTATTGCGAAGCTAGAACTTTGACTTTTCTTCCTTCTAAGTTTTCAGATCAGCGGTAATAAATCGAGAGGATCAATGAGCGTCGACTGACATGCTTTGTAAAATCACAACTTCGAAACAAAAGATCAAGCGACCAAATAAAATTAAAATAACTTAAAGAAACTAAAACAAGCTACTAAAAAGAAATTTAAAATAATTCCACAACGGTTCCCGTACGGCGCGGAAATTTGATGGAACAAATTATGTATTCCTCGCTTGAAATGCAGTCGTGTAGTGGTCTGATGCTTTCGAAGTAAATTCGAATCATTTCGAGAACTTGTTTTAATTAAATTACTTGTAATTGTAAATGTAATAAGTATTAGAATTGATTGTAATAAACTAGTTAAACTTAAACTAACGATGCGATTAAAAGGGATAAACTTATGAATAAAAGGATTACGGGGTATCGACAGCTCTGGTAATTCTCTTATCCGAATAATAGATTTATCAGCGCTAGGAGTCGATTTCTGCGTTAGTTCGGTATACCGTTAGAAGCCAGGTTAAACCGAATGTTGTCGGTTTAATTAATCTCTGTGTCATTTAGTAAAATTAATTAGCGCTAAAACACAAGAAGCGCAAGGAAATCTATTAAAACCAATTAAGTAGTGATGCGCGGCTTCAATTATAACAACCCGCTAATTAACTAATCAAGTGATCTATTATGTCTTCGCTTTCGGTAGAAGTTACGTAATACTCGGGGAGATTCTCATATAAAAATTGGCGATTCTAAAACAATCGAATCAAATTAAGTTCAATGATTATCTTTAGTGCAATTATAATAACTCCAATCACGGATAGAAAAATCATTTGTCAGTACGTGAAACCACAGTAGTAATAAATTTAGCTCTGCTAAATACTTTGAAATAAATCATAGATAATATTATTGAAAGCATAAATTAACTAAAGAAAGTATGAATAAGAGTAGAAATACTATATCGGTGTCTTCGTTGAAGCTTGATAGAAATAAAGAGAGTAATAATGAAATTTCTTTGCCAGTTTTTGAAACAATTATTCTTTGCCATGAATAATCGAATATTTTAATTCTCTGCTTGACTTTATATAGCAATTAGGTTAACTCGGTTTTATTCCACTATGAGACTTTATGTCGGGCCTCTTTTTTTCCTTTTTACGTAATAACCGTTCCGTACTAATATTATTGAAATAGTATACTAGTTGCTCGGTGGAGTATTTCGAGGAGAAATCAAAAATTCGAAGTTGAATAGTCGAAAATACAACGAATCGGTCGGTTGGTAGTACATTTCGGTATTTAAAATTATAAAGTTGTAGTCAAATGGTAATGATATTAGTTGGGTGGTAATATAATTTGAGGGTAGAAATGTTGATGTTTGGAAGTTAGTTGTCGAGATAAGTTAAAACGAGAGGTATCGATTGAATTAAACGATCGGGTTTCGCGTAAAACTATTGGGCCTTTCGAATTCTTAGCATGGCCCGTAGAGGCCCAAAAAACTCAAACCCGTCTCGGCTTCCTCGGAGAAGCGGCCGAGCTCGTTTCTCCCCACTGATTTCTTTCTCCGATTTCTCTTCCGTCATGAGCTTTGGACCTCCAAATTCTTGGAGAGTTTATATAAATAAATCCTGCTTGATTCGAGGTAAAAAAGGTCGAGTCTTTTGAGTATTTCGTGAGTTTCTTATGATTGACTTTTGTTGACTTTTTGGATTTTTTGAATTATATTGCTATAAGCGATTCTTGGGCCTTAAATTAGTTGTTTTTGAATTAAAGTTAAGAGTTTGTATGGTATTTCTTGATGTTTTGAGGATGTGTTGAATTTTTGAGATTTGGGTTGACTTTGAATTTTGAGATTTAAATGGTATAAATTATCGCCAAGCTTAAATTGTAGTATTGGAAGTGATAATACTGATTTATGGAATTGAAATGTTAGTAGATAGTTGACTTTCGTTGACTTTTTTGAGGAAAATATAAAAAATGTAAAATATCGTTGGAGATTATATATAGTTGTTTTGGAATGAATTTAGTTGTTTGAGAAATTAAGCTTGGATTTTATAATATTGGAGGTATTATGTTTGAAATTAGTTTTAGTAGGTTTTGTAGTAATTGGGTTTTGAGGATAAAGTTGAAATTTGGGTTGATTGAAATTGGTTGAAAATGTTAGTATCTTGGTTAAGGTGTTGGCGATTATGGGATTTAGTCGGGATAGTTGAGTCGCCATTTTAATTGTCATTGAAACATAGTGCTTAATCTATATTTAAGTTTTCAATTTGTAACTAAAATGGTTTGAAAAGTTAAAATTTAATTAAGATAAGGAGGTTAAAATAGTTGTGAGTAGTAATTGTATTTTTAAGGTGTTTTTTTTTGATTAGGCGGAGGCATTAGAGCGCTTGGATCGATTAGGCGGGCGTTTCTTATTAGCCAAAGGTAGTCTTAATCTACAGCGGGAGTTTATCGCTTGTATATGTATATCTTATTGTACTTGTTGGATTTGTCTTGAGGATATGTTTCATTATTATTTCTGATAGAGATGATATGTGAATGTGATGGTTATATATTATTGTTGATTATTGCCTTAGCATGGGGTTGTATTTTCATCTTGTAATTCATGATTTTTTGTGTTTGGTTGAAGTTGTTTATTTCACTTGTGTTGGAATTAGGTATGCATGGTTTGCTTGAGTTGTATAGTTGTAGTTGCGCTTGTGCTCTGGTCTGAAGTGTGTTGTGGGTTGAGTTGTTGGGTTGTATACGTGATACCGTAGGTATAGGTGTTTTGAGGTGATGTTGAGTCGTGTTAGGAAGAGTTGTGTATGAGTTGATGTTGTTGTTGAGTTGTATTATCCGGTATATTCTTCGTGCCGTTCACGATTCGGTGATTTCTTACGTGCCACCGTTACGATTCGGTGATAGCTTGTGTCGGCCAGGCTTGGTTTCTCAGCTGCGAGGTTGAGTTGATTATATGCGCATTAGTTGTAGAAATCGGATGATGTCAGTCGATAGGGGGTTGTTATGAGTTGATATGAGAGTTTGTTGGAGTTGAAATTTGTGTTGATCTGATTTGACACCGTTGATTGAGTGATAAGATCGTTAAGTCGATTAATTAGTTTGGTTGTCTTGTTGGGTAGTCATGTTGTCGAGTCGTTGTGTTAGATTACTGCTCGGTTGTATTACAAGTTGTTTAGACTTTCTTTGGTGTTTTGTGATATGTTTTATGACTTATTTATTATTTATGGATATTGTGTTGATTATACTAGATGCTGCTTTGATGGAATTATGTCGAATTAGGGTTGATTATTGATAATATTATCGATTTCTGTAGAATCTGGGTTGAGTATTAATAGATTATCGTCGCTGGGTTAAAAGTTGAGTTGGTTAATGGTTGAATAACTTTTGAATAGGAAACGATAGGTACAAAAATTTATAAACGAGTTAAATGTATCATAGATGATGTTGATGATATTTTATATATGGTGGAAAGTTGGATTCAAACGTGTTAGTATATAAGTTATGATCTAACCACGACGTTGATACCATTGAGGTGAATAAGTCCGTATAATAAATGAAGAATTTGGTGAGATAATTCCGTACTTAAGTTATCTTGATTTAATACATAAGTTGCTAAGTTGTATTAAGATAAGAATGATTTGGAGATTTTTGACAAATATTAGGATGTCATAGGAGTGTATGGTATGATTGGGAGGCGGCCTTTAAGGTGAAGCCCAAAGATAGTTGGTTGAGTTGTATAGGTTGGTGTGATGTTGTGTGTCTGGTGGGTATGTCTGAGTTGTGAAATGTTGAGTGGTATACTGGGTTGTTGTATGTTAGAGTTGTATAATATCGGGGGAATTAGATGTGCCCAAGAAGGATATGAATAGAGATATCTCTTGTGATTAAGGTCTTGTGGGTAAGTTATTGGCGTGGTGTGGGTTTATCGGTGTTAGTTGAAAAGCCGTTAAGAAAGATTTATCCTGTTGAGAGTCGCGTATAAAATATAACTCTTGAGATGTATAGTCGTTAGATAGGTAAGAGACTTGAATTATCCTTGTGTGTATGAGTGGTGGATTATTTTTGTGATATTTGTATTATTTCAGGCTTGCATGTTATTTCACTGTCACTTATGGGCGGGCGTTTTATATACAGGTTGTTGGGATGACCGAGATGCGTTGGTAGGGTAGGCTACGTATCCGTGGAGGTGGCGATGGTGGGCAGAAGGCCTCAGTCATCTTTTATCTTCTTTGGAGTTTTTGTTTATGCATAATAATTATTGTTATGCCGAGTTGTAAAGCCTGGTTGTTTGATGTTGTATTTATATTGCTTTTACATTTGTTATAGTGTTGGTTAAGTTCATAGATGAATGAAGTTGTATTGTTTTAATTATCGTGTTAAATGGAAATCGTTTTTAAGATTGCTCCATCGTTGGTATTTCTACACGATTGTCGAGTTGATGGCGATTACAATACTCGAGGGGCACTTTGGGGCGAGGTCGTTACATTTCGATCGGTTTTTGTCATTCTTCAGAAAATTACGTAGTATGACTTCTCTTTTAGATTTTAGCATGCAATTTAGCGTATCTTTCCCAAATAATAATAAAAATCTTTAGAAATCGCTGTAATCACTTGCATTTGTTGTAAACCTGATTATATAGAAGAAGTGTAGTTTCTTCAGTTTTCTTCCCCTTAATGTGAGTTAAATAACACATTGTGTCCCAGGCAAGTGAAAACGCAGCGAGGTATCCTGTTGCTGCGAAAGTAGCAGAGGTTCTCATGTCTGGCACAGAGTCCTAATCCAAATCCATCTTCTGGGAATCCTGGTAGATATCCTAGTTTTTATCCGGAAACTATACAAAACAATTAATGTTCGGCAAAGTGTTTTATTTATTGCTTCTAGCAGTCCTTAATGATCATTTATGTATCTTGTAGTTTCCCAACATTTTCCTTGAATTTGGGGTTCGAAGAGGGGTGGGCCGTGGGGGCCAGTGGATTTTTAGTCTGCATTTGCTTTTCCTAGTGAATTACTCACAAATTGTATTATGGTCCTGCAGATTTGTTATAAATGCTTTAAAAGCAAAGGAATTCTATAAGCGGATGGGAAAGCTCTCATAATCAACGAGGTCATTCCTACACTCCTACATGTTTTTAATATTAATGTATACTTCTTTGAGTTAACTCTTGACTCTTTCATTTTCCTATCTGCTTCTTCCCTCCATGAACGGATATTAGATATCCTGAATTAGTCGATTGGTTGATGGTTACCAGTCAATTGAGCTCTTATGTTAAGGGGTGGTTCGAGGTAACCTTCATGGGGACCTTCAATTATAGACTGCTTAAGATTCCCTTAACTGTTAACAACCATCTTAATTCATTGAAAATTTGTTTTGGTGTTCATTTTTTATTCGGTCATTGGAGGTTAAGATACCATCTATAGCTTAGATCCTAGTAATTCAAGGGTTCCTATCTTTTGAAGCTCTATTTTTTTTATGCCAGGATGAGTATCTGCCTAACATGTTGATATTTCAGAAGTATCTTCATTGTGTTATTATTACCAAGTTTTCTTGTATGTTCTAAGTAACGAACTCTGGTCGACATTTCATGGGTGATGCTGGAGTGCCATTTGTCTTAGACCATCATATCAAGTTCTCCACTATATTACCAATCTTTTTCTTGATTTTGTATGTTTCATATTAGTATATAACCAAATTGGATAACCATGCCAATTCTTAAATACTCATGGATTATGCTTTGCATCTTCTCGAGTCCATCAAAAGTTCTCTACATATACATGAGAGTGACAATCTCCATTTGGTCTTATATATGCTCATGATTATTATGTTGATACGCTTAACGTGAAAAGGCCCCGCATCTACCCATCACCAATGCGAAAAGATTCAAATGCCGACGCAGTCAGAATAATTCTATACACAAGCAGTCCAAAGATAGCTGCGCAGAATCTCATAACACCGGCGACGCACCCTCGATTCACAACAATTACTTGGCCGCGATTGTGATCAAACCCACGCCGACGCCAGACGCACCGCAGCGCGAATTCGAGACTGGTTGAGACGCGCTTCGTGGACTGCCTAAGCATTGTTTATGTATATATGTACCAGCATTTGCATTTAGTTAAATAGTTGAGTAGAAGAATTTAAAGCATAGATATAAGTTATAGTATTCTCAAATACTTCAAATTCTTGTTGATCAATCATCATGGCACCACTTAATACAAATTATTTGGAAAGAATTTTCAAGAAACTTGACAAGAATGGTGATGGGTTTGTGAGTTTGGAAGAGCTAATGTGGTTTCTTGAAAGACTTGGTTTCCATACTAGTCAAGATGAGCTCAAATTGTTGGTGGGCAAACCAACCCTTGATTACATTGAATTTCACTTCTTTTGGCGATATTCTAATAAAAAGGGAGAAAACCTTCTTCTCCCTCTCTCCTCTTCTTTCGAACGACGATATTGCATGGAGAAAGATCTGAGGAAGCTTTCAGGGTGTTTGATTTGAATGGTGATGGCTTCATATCTAGTGAGGAGCTTCAAAGTGCATTGTTGAGGTTGGGACTTTTGGGATGAATAATCTACAAGGTCTTGATTAACTTGCAAGTTTATGATCAGCTTGTATGATACAAACCTGATGGAATGCTTGATTTCCAGGAGTTCAAGAACATGATGTTGCTTACTAGCTAGAAGCTAAATGTAGAATGTTCATTCTCTTTGGTGTTTCATTATGAACCCTTTTGAACAATCTTATGGTTCCTTGTTAGCTGCTAGTATTTTAATTGCTTAGAGTGCGGCTATAAGTAAATTATGGTGATGATTGTGAAGGTAAAATGTTCATTGTATTCTCTTTGGTGTCCAATAACTTTCAATCGCATGTGTCAGTTTTGACCATCAGAATCAATATAATACCCTCAATTAATAACTGAATGATCGTCCTTCAGACTAATCTATAATAGGTCGTATCAAGCCACTAACTAATCGCAAATCTGGCTATATCGCCTCTTAATAATAATTTTAGTTAAAAATAAAAGTCTATTATCAGACAAATATTAAATTCACCCACCATTTTTCCGTATTCGAAAATCGATCCACAAGTTCAATATACGTGACAATTCCGATTTTGCCTTTCATTAAAATGGATTGACGCTATTTTTAACACAAACTAAACGAATCCCTTAAAACGACTCATTTAGCCTGCAACCGACCGGTTTTAAAAGCTAATGACAACCCGACTGGGCTTCATCAAGCTGAGGGCGTTAAATTAAGCCATTGAAAAACAAAAAATAATGGAATGTTAACTTAGTCGAAATAGTATAATTTGGTCATTATACTCGTAGTCAAGTATCGAGTCGGTTGGTCCAAAGCGAAAAATTGTAATCCTAATAAGAGATTGCTCAATTAAGCATTTTTAAAAGTTTTGTTTTTTCGTACTTTTAAATTAGCCTTTCTTTAACTATTTTAAGCTTTTTATGTCAATTTACAAAAAAAAGATATCCAAGGCTCTTAGCCTTGTAGTATCAAACTTTAGCCTAAACTATAGCGCCTCCGTCCGAATCTCGGCATAGGGTATTTAAAACATACCCTTCTTTCTGCAAGACCATAGCCAAAGACCCACTATATGATTTGCTCGACGATTTTACATCACTACGCTGACGTGATTAATATCCGCATACTTCGTTGGTGATTACGCAGTTAGTCAAGTCACAAGACGGAGTTGTTTCTTTTGGGAGCCTGGGACTGCTTCTGCTTAGAATTTAATCAGACAAGCATCGATCAGACAAGCTTCACTTTATCGCTGAAGAAAAATTACAAAAGATATACTCAAGCAGATATTATAATACTCCCATGTTATTATATTATAAACTTTAAGTGTATATTATAATAATTCTTATATTATTATATATTATAAACTTAAAGATTTCATGAATGTAGCTAACACAATATACTCAAATTGTATATATCAACGCTGAAAGACGGGCGAGCACCCATATAGTTTTATGGTGGCACGCTTCCCTAATATTTTAAAATTAATACTTTCTTAAAAAATATTTGATAATATGATGAATTTTTATGTTTTGGTCCACCTTAAATTTAAATAAAATATGACACTTCCTACTTCAAATATAAAAAAATATTAATTTATACTTATATAAAATTATAAATTACTACATTTAATTTTTTAATAACAATGAATTTTTTTTACCTCATGTTAAATCATGGTCTGCCTTGTTTAACGCGAAAGATTCAGATTCCAAGATACTCAATGTCATATTTCACTATCAATATTTTATCTTATATGTTAAAAGTTAATAAATTTACAAGATTCTTACTACTATCATAACCTTAATTTGTTAACACCGATATCGGACATATTTAAATTAAGATCGATCCTACCTCAGACTCGTTATGGAATCAAATCACAAAAGAGAATGTAGTCTACTAGAAATAGGACAAGGATCATACTCCGCTTGCATATATCAGTAAATTCAAATACTTGAATCGATCCACTACTCGATTTAATTTTAAACATATAAAAATTATTTTATAAAATTACATACCGTAACTTTTTATTTAAAATAATAAAATCTGATGCAGATCCAATCATAGTTTGACCCAATCCGACCCGACTACAATTAGAAGTGAAATGATCATTTTGTTCATAAATAGAACTTTCTCAACGAATACACTTAAAAGTAAGGAGTAAAATAATAATTTCACTCTTAACGTTTTGAGCTGTTATAGCATTGGGTGTGTTGCCTATTTTGAAGGAAAAAACACACTAGGAGTTTGAATTTCACCACACTAACCCCTGTATACCTACCTACTCATTTTGCCTCCCAAATGCAAAGGATTATTTGGTAACCAATTTATTTGAATTATTGGGTACATAAATTGCTATTTGCATTTGTTTTTTTCTTTCCAGAATTAGTTGAACAATTTGAATGTTTAATTTTAATTGACACATTTTGACTTATAGTAGTTAATTAAGAAATTAGTCAAAGTTAAAAATGTTAAGTATTAAATACAGAGATTCCATATATTTGAAATTTGTTATGTTTGAGTGAACTATTAAGTGCCAAAATATAGTTATCTAAATACTCCCTCCATCCCACTAACGTTGTCTCGTTTTTAATTTTAATAGTTGACTTTTTAAATTCCGCACTCGATTATTTATATACTAGAAAGGTAATATTTTAAGGAAAACTGTGGCAAGTGCTAAAATGTACATATTGCAATTTCGATTCAAATGAAAGCTTTGTCGACATTATGGCTAATTTAGTTTGTTAATTTTACTATCTTGATTAAGGGAGCATAAGATAAAGTAATTGGGTATTGAAAAGACTAATTTTGATCAAGACCAAGTTATAGAACTTGGTCACAATGATGTTCATTTTGGATAAAACCAATGGCTATGTATATTTATTGAACTAAATACTGTTATTAAGCAGTAAAGTATTGAACTAGATTGTTACTGACTATTTGTGTGTGAAATTGTGAATGTGAATATTTTGATTTTTTTTTTATGTGAATGTAAAGATGCTAAAATGTGCCTCTTACTGACTATATGTCTATATGTGTCGTTTTTTAATTTAATATTTCTGTGAAATGGGAAGTTCATGTCTCTACTTACTAAACGAGCTTTCTTTTTATGAATTGACTCCGGCAGATTTGGTGTATCGGATCGTGCATTCTGGCCGCATTAGTTGGTAGTCAGTTGTAGTTCTCTTGCACAAGATAAAGATGGTTGGTGAAGTAAGATTGAACAATACTGAAGGCGGTGTGAGTAATGGGAATATGTCGGTTGATTTAGAGGGTAAGGAAATATGTTCGAATGGGTTCGTGACTGCTAGCAAAAATGGCACTATAGGTGATGTTTACTCAGCTGGGTCTTCAGGAAACATATTGAGAACATATGTTATGAGTGAGGCTTAATTCAAACTATGGAGGACGAAAAGTTAACCGTGGCTTCTTCCGGCCATGTAAATGATCAGGTCAGCTGCGTGTATAGAAATAATGCTAAGTCTGATATGCCTCTAATCCCTTTATCTAGTCTGTATGGGTCTTGTTTCTCTTTTTCTGTATATATTCGCTAGCTGCTAAGCTTATCTGCCTGGGCTAGATACTTACAATTGTTTGCTAGTTACTGGTTTGTTTTACCTTAACATGAATCTGGTCTGCAAAGCTGATTTCGTAACGCTTATCCGCCTCTAGATATGAAAATTATTTGATATTACTTATTTTACCATATTTCGTTTTTTCTCTGTTTTTTCTCTCTCTGTTTTTTCACTTTGCTTCTGTTCTTGTGCTTACACTGGTTTCACAGATTCTCCTCGTGATTGTCTTTCCTTGGCAGTCAGCAAAGGAGCAATGTTACAAGAACTTGAGTGGAAGTTCATACATGCAATCCGCTTGAGCCAGATGGGCCTGCATGCCTGTGTGTAATGATGCAAAGGCTGTTCAACCTACTGAGAAATGTTGTATTGGAGCAGATGTCTCAAACGTTAGAATGTGAAGGTGGCTTTGCGAGGATGCATCCAAGAGCGTTGCTTATGACTCTACAAAAGCTGCAGGATAATGGCAGTTAAGGTATACGATTTCATCTGCTCAAGAGATTTCAGATCTGTAGTGTCATATGACCACTTCTATTTTATGTCTACGCATTATTAATGTGTGTATATTTCCTTCCTGAATGGCAGGGACATGTTCATTCTTGTGAAAAGGAGAGCAAGTACACTTCACAAACAGGTCCGACTCTCAACAACCTCCATAATGAAGTCTATCGCAATGAAGGCATAGGGTCTAACAGACCAATGCAGGAACCAAAATCTTACACTGGCAAAGAACTATGTCAACACACCTTCTATGAAGTTATTAGATCAGAGAAGTTTGCTCAGCTATGCCATTTACTCCTTAAAAGTTTCCCAGGAATAATTTCTGAAAGAGTTCTGGATGTTAGTTCCATTGACTTAAGATATAAGATGAAAAATCACCAAATCTTTTCATGCTGACATCCAACAGGGGTATCTTCTCATATGGATTTTGTAATTGTTGTGGCCCTGACAAATGATGCTTTCAGTGGGCATTCCCTTCCATTGAAAATTTATCGACAAGGAATTTTACTTGTTGATATCTGAATTCTATTTTTTTTTAACCGTATGCAATTCACTTTGATAATGCTTAAATACACATGTTTCTTATTCTGTATACTCCTCCATCCAAATTTTACTTGGAGGTTCTTTTCCCAACAAATAGTCAACCCACATATTTGAATCGAACACTGACTCTTATACAAATGCTAAAACATAAAATGAAAAATATTTTAATAAGATCTAATTTATGGTCAAAGTTGAGTAATTTTAATTGTTAAGTCAAACCTCCCACTTTATCTATTTAGATATAATATGCTTAAGTCACCATATGCCTACATAGTTTTCACTTTGGACTCGTGTTTATCTATTTTGAGATTGAAAATGATGCATTACTTAATTCTGAGGAAGTTGTTTGTTTCGTGTTACTAATTTGCACCTGGCTGCCTCTTCTTAAAGGTCTGGACAAAGATTGAACAAATTGGCACTGATATGGTTGCTTTAGCAAAGAGCCTCTCAGTTATATCAAGAGTATCTTTTTGTGAACAGGTATGTGCAGATTCACTATGCTTTCTTACTTTCTGGTCTTTTCTTCTTTATGTGCATGTAGCTGAATTAATCTGCTTCTTCAGGCAGGGAGTGTATCACTTTGCAGTACTGAAGTTGGGAAACCTGATGTAAGCTCCCTCCCTCTTCCTTCCTTTTTCATTTGGATATGTGAATTGCCTTTCTATGGCCAGAAAGAGCGGGGACCTTATGAAGAATAGACATGTAATATTTTTTGGTGTTTCATCTTGAAACTCATTGTTTGATGACCTTTGATTGAATTGCTTGAGTGGAGCTCCAACCGCTACCTTGGTATCTTGTGTACGTTCTGTTGTTTTTAAGACATTGATCAGGACATCATAAGTTGTAAGCTTAATGTGCATATGAGTTGCATGCATAGATGTCTACCAGTGAATAGGATGGCCACTAACAAGAGGTTTTGGATCAATATAAACTGGTACTTGGTTCCTTGAAAGCACAACGCATAATATGGAAATTCAGGAGAAGTAATGGACAATCATTAATTTATGTATTAAGTAGGTTGGTGACAAACCAATACTTATCATATGAAGTTAATTAGAAAGGATTGTCAATCCCAGAATCAATTAAGGACCGCACAGGTGCAGTACACAACATAGAGAATAAAAAACAAATGAAGATACCGGAGCTTCCCAGATGTTGTGCTCCTAATTAATGTCAATATTTTCATCACCAAGCCAAACTTTTAGTACTTTTAAGCTCTATTAGCTGTTACTGCTTAATATTTGCATGCTTTCTTATTGTGTTTTTATACAGGAATCAGACATGAATGGTAAAGAAGACTGTATTCAGTTTTTTGATGTATATAAGGCCTGCACTTGCAAGAATTGTGGGGAAACAGCCGATGTAAGAAATTGTCTAGTGTGCGACTCATGTGAAGAGGTGTATCATATTGCTTGCATTGAACCTGCCATTGAAGAAATTCCACCAGGAGTTATATTGTGCCAGTTGCACTGCCAATGGAGAGCAGTCACCATGATGATTGTGTAGTTTTAGAAAGAATGAATTTCATCATTGAATCGGGAGGGAGCTTATCGGGAATTGGAAAATGATGAGGATATGGTAACGGAATTGGAGGAGAGTTCAAATGGCTTGTTGGTTGGTGAACTTCGGTTAAAAGGTGGAGAGAATTTCCCAATTTGTATCATCTGCAGATCTGTTGTTATAGCTGGTGAAAAGCTTAAAATATGCCATCATGCTTTCTGCCTTCACAAATTCTACCATGTACAATGCTTGACAGGCAATCAACTTAAAACATATGGTCGAGAATGGTATTGCCCTTCTGTCTGTGCAGATCTTGCCTCACTGATCACGACGATAATAAAATTGTGTTGTGTGATGGCTGTGATCATGCATACCACATATATTGCATGCAACCGCCCCTTATCTCTGTTCCTAAAGGAAAGTGGTTTTGTAGAATATGTGATGCAGATGTTATGCGCATACGCGAGGCCAAGATGTCATATGGAAGGATGCATCATAAATTGAAGAAAACGGCTACACGGGGAAAGGGATTTCTAAATGGTGGAAGGTCAGAAGAAACAATTGATACTATGGATAAGAAACCTGGAGCCATTGACATGATTCTAACTGCTGTCGAAACTCTCAACAATGCGGATGACATAACTACGACATTGGAGTTGAGTTGAGAATTGAGATACATATTATTGTTTTTGTAGTTGCAAACACCTCTGGTTCTCATGTTGTTTGTACTCGTATGTTGTTGTCTGTAGCATTCTTTCGTTGTCTAATCTGCGTCTAGAAATTGTTGACAACAGACTCCGAATTTAGACTTGAGAAAAAGGGATATACAGTAATTTTTGTGGAAAATGTGTTAGCAGCTTGTGAAATTTGGAAGCTAATTTCTTTGTAAGAAAGAAAATACAATTGGAGAAGGATAAGAAAAGATTTATTAAACTAAGAGGTGACGTCATTGGAGGAATAAAAATTTCAACAGAAAATTGAAGATGTGCAAAAGACTAGTAGTGACAATATTGTTGCTGCTAAAAATTACTACATGACTCGCATTTGTTAAAAAGAAGGTTGGAAGAAACCAGACTGGCGAAATGAAAAATGGATTAAGCAAATTATTGTAGATACATTATTCTTTTCTTTATCATTATTCCACAGATACAAGGAAATGAAAAATGATTAAGCAAATTATTGCAGAAGTGTTATGAAATGAGAGCGTTAATGTCAATATCCCACATCTAAGCTCTGTCCTCCTGGCCAATTTATAGCGTCTACTACTCCTCTATTTCAATTGGTTTTGTGAGCCAACCCATGTGACTCTTAACATTTCAGATCGTAGAAATGGTGCTTCCCACATGATTTATGGGGGCACGAAGAACTCCCAGATAAATTCCGCCATCGCCGCGGCTACGCCGAGGAAGGTTATACGCGAGGAGAGCCATATTGGCCACACGTCCCCACACTAAGTTCTGGCCCTCCTGGCCAATTTATGCCTTTCGCTATTCTCTATCACACCGGCTTGTGAGTTTTAACCCTATAACTTAACATCTATCGATTTGCAAAATTGGGTTGATGTAAAATTATCCATGTAGGTATTCTATCATAAAGTTATCTAAGATACATTTCTGCTGATAGAAAAATTATCCAGTTGATTTGCAAAATTCAACTGCTGGATTTAGATGTCAGCGCTGGAAATCACCATAATTGATTCCATTTATTATGTCCGCTGCGACAATCATGTATCAATTCATTTACTGAAGAAAAGTAAATGATTATCGAACTTAGTGTTCAACTTAGTAATTGCATATTACTAGCGATTCTCACATACTTGCTGCTAATGAACATTGCTGTGATCTTACATTAATCGCTATAATAATAGTAATTGGCCAATTATTATTATTATACAACTTACTATTATCCGGTTCTCACACACATACATATCAAGTATTATATTTCACGATTTAAATTAAAGTTAGGACTCAGATAATCGGTGAAATTTATTTCAATTACAGCGGTTCTACATTTACGAGAATATCGATTGAATGAAATGTAATCAATTAAATAGTTATTTAATTGGTTCAAGTAATTTTAGCATTTTATCAATAACTTGAAAGATTATTGATATCGACTCATTACTACTAATTAAGCTTAATTAAATAAGTTCAATCCCATTAGCAACTCATTAGCTAGCCCTTAACGAACTAATTTGTTAACGAATGCTCAATATTTCAATCTGAATGCCATCTGGACTTGCTTTTAACTCAATTTCATATAAGCAAACTTTGTGGTTTTCTACACATAAGCTTTAAAAATACTTTCATCAAAAACCAAAGTACTGGGCCTGGGTCAAAATTCTCCCAAGAATTTTGGGGTTTTGTTTCTGTTCAAATTATGACAAGATAAATCTAAGCTCGATTCAACCTCCCTCAAGGACCAACTGTAGATATCATACCATCGATATCAACAAGGAGCCGGGCGGACGCTAATTTGGTGCTGTGGAACTTTAGTAGAATTTACTCACGCAACGTAGTTATTTCCTTTATTCATATATTATAAATATATGTTTTGTTTAATAAAGGTAGTATGCACCAAGATTCTCGAATTATGAATTTTATTTATACTCATATATCCATAGTATTTTTTCATCGGCATCACGGTCGTAATTAAAGTTGCTTTACATTATTTTTTGTTTGTTTTGTTTTTTATCAATTTTTATTTGATTAATTCTTGTTCATATATTTAATTGATAAATATATGATGGGAATAAATTACCATGTTCTTTGATTATTGATTTACATGTGTTATGCCAAGATGATGTATTATCATATTTTGTTAATAATACTATTTCACAAATTAAAAGGACGCATTTAATTGGTTTTGCTTTCAAAACAATTTTGAAAACGTGCATTTGGGCGGTAATTTTTTTAAAATTACAAAATAAATGCTCGGAACCCATATAATGAGAAGATTTGCATTATATTTCATACTTTTTGATTTTTCTAAGTGCCTCAAAATAATTTTGAGATTTCTGACTTTAATTAATAATTAAATATGAAAAATTTATTTTAATGAACGACCAGTGGGATTTGTTCAAGAAAATTATGAAGTTTAACGTGTGAAAATTTCATAAATTTTGAAAAATTTTAAAGCCTCCAAAACAATTTTTACAAACAAATTAAATTAAATCAAAATTGAAGCTAAATATGAATATTACCATAATCGGCCGACCGACTTCAATGCACTTACCGGGCGCCCTGTGTCGGATTAACATTTTGGTACCAAATGACGCCGGATCGCCGACGGCCTACACTGGCCGACGGCCTACCGCCGTAGTCGGCCGCCCGAGCCCATTATGAAGGCGCTCTAATTTTGAAAACCTAATTCCGAATATATTCCTTATTTATTTCATGGACTATATTTTCGTTTTTATTGATTATTTAATAACACCTAATTAATTTGTAATTACCTCATGTGATTTATAATTAATTAATTTCCTTTATATTATATCTTTTTAAATTAATTTAAAAGTCGATATAACACCACAAGTACTCTACTACTTAATTTATTTTAGAATATATTTGTGATAAATATTTTCTATAATATAAAGGCCATTAATAATTATCGTACAATTATTAATTGACATGTATTATAATTGGGTTTATATTAATTAATTTTAATACGTGTATCATAATGGATTAATTAATTTGATAATTGCTAAATATGTATGTTCCAATGCCATTAAAATATTTATTAAGTTGATTTATATGATTTAATAAAGTTGCCTATATTTTGTAAATGCGATTGAATCGAGGTATATAGATAATGCCCATTTATTTATTTTTTTCGGGTTCATAACCGGAATGTCAATAGAAACGACCTTTCCGAGTCATATTTTCTTGTACTTATTTATTTATTGTTTTACCCATAAAGTCAAGTAAGTCGTCTAAGATGGGTTAAGATATAAATATTGTAACATGAAGATATCAAGATCATTTCTACCTGGGTATGTACTTCATGGACTCGGTTGGATCCATACAAGATACAAGAATTAGACTTATGTTAGTATTTGATAAATACTGTAATAGCAGCTCTACGGGTCATATCATATATCTTCGACGCCGCATTACTTGTTTTATTTTTCATGTTGTTTTATCAAGCTGATTCGTGCTAGTACGCATTTAGCAAATGAAAACAAAGTAATAATAATCTCACCAATTAAAAATTTGCCAAAAGATCGGGCCAATTTTAAAGTTATGCAATCAATCGCATCAATCGGGGCACACCAGCAATGGGCGTTATTAAATGTTGCATCTGATATATTAAACGGATCATGTCAAGGATTTAATTAACGTTGTATTTCTCGTGATGATCAATCCAAGTAATACTTTGGTTTAATTGGTATGCTTAACCGTTTTCGAGATACAATTGCAGCATCTGTATTTAGACGCAAATGGCCACGTGCTACAGCTTACGAAGTTTTACATAATCGATGATAACCACATGGCAATCGAATTCAAAATATATGCAAAGGTCAGCTGCTTTTGGAATTTGGGTGCTACCAGGTCTCTGCAATTAATATATTTCGTGAGATTCAAGTATTAGTATTTACTTTACAATTTATTTGTAAGTGTTTCTAAATGATAGTTTACTGAAATCATATTTTATTTACTTATTTTTGTAGAATTAATATGGCTACCACTATCAAGTACTCCTAAGAATCCTCACAAATTTTTGAAAGTGTCGAATAACTCGAATTTTAACGAGTGGTCTCGAAACTTGAGAATCATTTCTCAAGCAAAGAGAGGACCTAATACGTATTTAACAACAAGGTTCCCTGCTGAACTTAACGTATAGTGCCTCTCATCGGAAAAAGGGATCCCACAAAAAGCACAAGTCTGATGCCAAGGATGTCCAATGTTCATGCTAATATGGAACTTTCTGCTCCAAATTTAATATGAAAAGGTAAGATATGACATATATACCTAAGAACTCGATAATTATTCAAAGTGAAAGTCGGAAACGCAGAGACATGACACAAATCAGGCTCAAAGCGACAACAAATTCTGGGAACGGACAGACGCAAGCCCTTATACTGGCTGTCGATTGGCTGTCAATACTCAACGCCTCGCACCCGCGTTGTCTCCAAAGAACTAGCCGTGATCTCATCCTCGTTTCCTTCCCTCGACAAATTCTCTCGCTTGTCATGAACTCTTCAATATGCATGTTTGAGTTATCTCTCAAACTAACCTGCAAGACGACATAAATAAATGCCGAGACGAACTGGTAATACTTGTAACTTATTTCCTTCTGCTTGCAGGTCCAAAAACAAGAAGAAATTCAAGAAGAAGGTCTACCGGCAAAGCTAAGTGGTTCTATTAATCCTAAGGTCATTGAAAAGCGAGTGAGTTTACGGGCGACGCATGTTGTCATTATCAAGGGAAACCTAGGCTGGAAGTCAATCGCTATGAAGTTCCGCGATGATGAAGAATGGTCTCACGACCGGCCATTTCAAGGTATACATATGTTATCAAGTTTGTACAACTTCTAATTCTACTTCAGGCTTAGACAATCGTCAGCGGGTTCTCATATACGCCGTAATACGCAGAACTCAAGCCGCAGTAAGACCAAAGTTATGGAAACGGATCTCTGGAAACGCGCCATGTCATGCCCTCGCAGAGGGATCCATTAGTTTAAATTCTGCCCTACCTGCCCTGCTTTGAACTTATCTCCGTTTACTGCGTGTACCGCGATCTGCGGTGAATGTTGGCTTCATTTCAGCTTTTGAATAATGATGGTTTTTCATTTTCAATAGATCCCGATGAATTTAGGATCACCAGACTGCAAGATTTTGCATCGCCTCCCTTCAAATGCTCTATACGCTTTAGATACGACACGAAATATATAACATAAACTTAAAACCGGAATAAGCCTAACGACTTAAACCAAACATACCTATGGCATCGTTGCATCAGTCACATTAACGAGAATCTAATCAAGAAACTCCAATTCAAAGTGAATACGCAGTTTCGATTATGAATCATACGATAAAACATGTAGTCTTGCATTTCGTAAAAATGACCAAAATGCCTTTCACCGCTTAATGAAGTGGTGTTGATTTATCGGGGATCATACACACTGATGATGCTGGCCATGAACACATCCGCAAAGGAGGTTATAACTACTTCATTACATTACCGATGACTGCTAGTAGATACCTGCTTTGTGTATCCATTTATAAACACGAGTCCTTTGAGAAATTCAAGGAGTTCCAAAAATGAAGTACAAAACACCGAATAAGATAATAAAGACTTCTCCTGGCCTGAGGGATAATATTTCCGAGTCACGAAGCTCAATACTCATCTGTAGAGCGCGTATTACTTTCACAACTCACTCAAATAGAACGCCATTAAAGATAATGGCGTGTCCGAAAGGAGAAAACGAATACTGACATGGTCTGAATTCCATGATGAGCCTATCTGATCTACCACTTCTAGGATATGACTTCTAAGCGACACCGACCTTAAATGTATGTCCAACCAAGCCATCGATAAAAACTCTCCATGAACTGGTTCTGAAGATTCCTGTTATTTTCTCAAGATTCGGGGCTGTAGCTTATGTTAAAGAGATTAACTAAAGATAAACTTGCGCCTACAACCGATAAATGCTATTTCATAGATATCCAAGTGGAAACATGACATTACTCTACCGAAGAGTAACAAAATCTCTACTGCTAGAATACTTATATTCCTTTGAAGGAATATTTGTCCGTATGACTGTAAGTAACGGTAAGTTCATCTTAAATGCTCGTCACGAAGTCAATGTAGACGATCCAATGCAAGTAGGCATCTCATTACTAATTAAGCAAGAATTGAACCTTCTTTCATAAGACCTAGCTCGATCCACAGAAACTGGAAGAATCCAACCCTGGGGAGACCCAATGGATCGCCACGAACTGCAGCTAACAAGCCTTTCACTGAAAATGACGAGCCCATCACTTCTTACAAAAAGTTAAGCAAACGAATAGCAAGACGCCGACAAACGGGCAAATAGCCATGCAACCGAGATGGATTCTATGTACCAAAAATGAGGTTCGTCCGCCTATCAACGAAATGGTATTTAAGAAGAAACATGATAAAGACGCAAACGTTGATGTTTCAAAGCTGGGGACTTCAGAATGTAAAAGGTTTCAAGTTCAATGGAGCTGACTATGACGAAACTTACTCCGCTGGCTACGCTTAACCATCCGATAATCTTAGCTATCACGTGATCATGACTACGAATATGGGGCCTAATGTGTGAACCAAAGCACCGCTTCCCGAGCCTAAATTCTGTAGAAGATGTGTACACGGTAATAACCATGTCCTAAAGATTCCAAGTATGTACGCAAGTTGCAAAGTCCATTTACGGTCTTAAGCAGCATCCCAGAAGTCAATTCCAGCTTAATTTAATCAATCAAAGAGTTCGCTTCATCAAGAACGGCAGAATCTCGCGGTATACAAGCAGCGTAAGTCGAAAGCATGTATCATTCATAGTCCTCGTATGTCGGCGACATACCTATCATCGTGAAACAACGTTGCCAACCCGCCAATGATTGATGTACAAATGTTTCCTCAACGAAGGCCTTAGGCTAAATGTGAGGTCATTGACTTTTGTCGATACTTATCGCGCACGCAGTTCAATGCAGTAATTCCAAGAAGTGGCACTCTACGACACGGAGCTCAACTCAAGAGCATGTTGTCCCACTACTAGTACCGATGAATGTAACGAAGAACATACCTTACGCCGCTATAGGATCCATCATGTATTCCATGTTACGCACTGCACTGACGTGTCTTACGCACTAAGTGTAACCAAAAGATACTCAAGCTAATCTGTGAAAGCCACTGAATCAGTATTGCCGCATCTCAAGTATCCGGCAGCTAACCAAAGCATGCTTTCTCGGTATATGCTTTGAGACGAAGAGTTAAGAAATGATGTAAGTACACCGACGCCAGCTAAACTTACAGCATTTAATTATCGCCCACCGGGGTACGATTTTGCCCAACGCGGAGTACCATCTTCGGAGGAAAGTTCCAAATAGAAGTAATCGCTTCCGATTCTACCACAGCATCCGAGTACATCGCAATGCTTAGCCGCTTAAAGAAGCATGTCGATAAAGAAGTTCGTGACCGAACTCAAAGCTGCACTCCAGTAATCGGCGACTGAATGAGCCGCTTGCGGATACACGGGCAATAGCTCGCCTAAGGAACCCCGAAAGCACATCACAAGCCCAAAGACGTACTTCTAGCATCATCCGATTGTATATGCTCGATAGAGGTAATGTCAAAAGTATGTAAGTAAACAGGCCAATCAAGCCGATCTTCTTATCAGTAAACCACTAAGTCAAAAGATGACGAAGATGCTAACATGTGTCTTAATGCATATCACAGTTGGTGTTAGGTTGGCTGAGTCAGAGTGTATCTATCATAGAATAAACATTTTAATATTACTACTTTATATTTTAATATATTTGTTTGCTATGTCTATATGTTTAAATGTATAATGTAGAGCGATCCTCGACAAAAGGAAAGTGAGTTAGGTTAGTCTATGCTTTCTGCAGAGGTACTACGAATCAAGTAATTACACATGTTCAAGCCTAAACATAGGATGTTTAAAGTGCCTCTGGGTCGAAGGCTTAAGAAGTCAGTGGCTGGTATGACTGGCACGACTAACATGGCTGATTAAAGGATCAAGATCGATCACGTTAGCCCGCAGTGACTGGGATCAATACCGCTGGGCTCCTGGCCCCACACCTGGGACTTGCACACCTAAAACGAATCTCTTTACATGTAAGATATGTTTATCCTGTGTCCTATGACATTTGTTTGTGAATTTTAGGTTCACACCCTTAGACCTACGATATATAACTATCCTGTGTTATACAAGCTCCTCAGACTTTCTGACTATGCACTCAACCCAAGGGATTACAATAAAGATACGTCATCGCCAATAAATGAGCTGCATAGACGTTGATATATCGAAGGGATTTGTCCGCCCTCGATATACAAGGAAGATCTCGTGCCTCTACATTGTACCGATTGCTGGACGCCATAAATGCTTATATTCATACTTTTATAAAGAAAGTCAGAAAGCGCTTCATATTACTTACGGTTCTACGACTCAGAGAGATCGGCAAAGCTGATAAAAGGATTTGTAAGATAATCGCCCGCGGCAATGGGAGTTGGGAAATCAACGTAGAATCGATTCCATTTATTGCCCGCTATGCACACTGTATCAATTCATTTACCAAATGTGGCTTAAATGCGACATTTAATTTAGTGTTTAACTTAGTAATCAGATATTACTAGCCAGTTCTCATGATAATTTAAGTGGTTACGAAATGATTGCTAGATCTTACTTCATTAATCGTTATAATAATAGTAATTGGTCAATTATTATTATTATACAACTTACTATTATCCGAGCCTGTGTTAAATGACGCTGAAGTTATATTTCATGTATGAAATTAAAGAGAATTCATATAATCGGTAAACGATTTCTCACTGGCGCGGTTCTACATTTATGTAGAATATCGATCGAATATAATCAATTAAATAGTTATTTAATTGGTTCGGTAATTTAGTATTTATCAATAACCTGAAAGATTATCGATATCGACTCATTACTATTTAATTAAGCCAATTAAATAGTTCAAATCATTAGTAACTCATTAGTTGTCTTAACGAACTAATGGAGTTAACGAGTCGTTAATATTCAACGGGTCGCTTATCGGCTTGCTGTAACTCTAGCCCTATAAGCAAACTTTAGGTTTTCAGCGACATAAGTTTTAAAAAATATTTTCATCAAAAACCCTAAAGTAGCCGCCTCGTCAAAAAATTCTCCCAAGAATTTTGGGGGCTTTTTGGCCTTGTTCACTGCTTACTAGCATAACCTTCGATTCAACTCATAGACCACCAGAGATATCATAATGATCGATATCAAGAACAAGGAAGTCATGGAAGTCAGTTCACGTCAGTGAATTTGGTGCTGTGGAACTTTAGTGAAATTTACTCACGCAACGTAAGTACTGCTTATTCATATATCAGAAATACATGTTTTTGCTTCAATAACGTAGTATGCACTTTAAGATTCCCCTCGGAACTATGGATTGCATTTTTTTTATACCATATATCCATAGTATTTTCCATCGCTTGGCAAGCAACATCATACAAGTATTATATATTGTATTTCTGATTTAGCAATTTTCCTTCTCTCCATAGTCAAATGTACTGGCCAACAAAAATAATCAAAATACTTCGTAGATAAATTAGTCGCTTCATAATAATCATAATACTTCAAATAATCAAAATAATAACATCTTAGACAAAATTACTAAAAACAAAAAAGCGATGTAGGTAAACCCTAACCCTAAATGGAGAAAAATCCTAGTTCATATATAACAAGTCAATATCTAATGTCACATATACGTTGTTTTTCTATAACTTAAATACCAAACTAGTTATTCATCTCAATTGAATTAGATTCATAAATTGGCATCGAAATAATTCAGAAAAGTTAACTTATAGCCATTCAATTACATTACATATACGTGGCTCTAAAACCTATCTAACAAAACTTCGATGAATTCAAATTTTTTCTTTATCATTATTCCAAATATATGTCGAACGAAAAATGTATTAACCAAAATTATTGTAGAAATCGAATTATTTGATTGATCTAAGTTTAGGCAATTTTTATTTAGACATATTAGCTTTCGCTCCACTTTGAACAAAAAATCAAACCGTAATTGTTTTCGCTCTTTTATTTATATTTAAGAACACCACATATAGTAAACATATACTACAAGAATTTATGCAAAATTCAAACTAAACAGTGACGTGGACCAATTTAAGCAGACAACGATCGAATCGGAGAAATGGGTTTACGCCATGTCGATCAAAGCACTTCAGTGAGTAGGTAAATATTCGTAATTAACCTATAATCAAAGCGAATTATTAGAGTAATAAATAAAATTGTTGTTTGGATACACAATTGCATGAGAAATTAGCCTGTTTAACGTAGATAAAATGTTTGATATATGTCGTGCCTCCTCCATCCTCCCCTCGGATTCGGGGGGAAGTTGATTACAGGGAATGTAATGAAAGGGGTACCTAATCGCCCTGTGATAATTAATCAAACGTGTTCTCAAACAAGAAAAAATTAATAAATTATCTCGATTCCCCCCGTCCTCCTCAAAACAAAATGCACCATTAGGCTTTGGTTTTATGTGCGTCATCGAAGTTTATATAGTGGAGTATAGCCACAGACAAGCCAATACCGAAAGTTACCGGCCGGTTTCTTTTATCGAGCTTCTGCAATTACCCGGTACTTTCGAGTAACAAGTAAAAATTATCAGCCGCCGATTAACCTTCTGAAAGCGTGCATCGAGCCGGTTTTTTCGAAAGAACGAGCGGTTACCGGTCCTTTAGCAAATTTGAACATTTTTTTTAATTCAAGAAAGAATATTTTATTTTATACAATATATAATATATTTTAAGAAGTGTATTTTATTTATACACATTTTAAGAACTTTGTATTTTTTATTTCAAGTCCAAGAATTAGTATTTTATTTTATACAATATACTGTAATATTTTTATTTTATTTTTTATCGAGTACTTCAGCCGAGCGAAAATGTTACCTGATAAGCTATCGAGCAAAAATTACTGTATTGCTCCGGTTAAGCTTTCAGGGTTTTCTTTACTGTAACGAGCGCACGGCTATCCCATTCATTGAAGAAGACTAAGTAGTGAATATCAGATTTAGCCACCGGTATTTTGTTAATGGTTCATCTATTTGCACATTTGGCGTGTCGCTTCCGTTTAAACGCAAAATCTAATTCCATCCAATGGAATCAATTTAGTCGTACTTATTAAAAAATAAGAGCATTACTATATCTAATTTTAAAACAATTGTCAATTTATGTTTTTCATGAATAAATGTTTGACTTTAAGTAATTTTAACCATTAAAAAATAAAAACGTTATTATCAGACATCGAAACCAAAAATGCCAAATATTTTGAATTTAGTGCTATGTATTTATAAAGATGACGCAAGAGCATTGAAAGAACGAAAAAATAAATAAATAATAAGCTGTGAAACGTTATACCTAAAATGATCCAACCTCCAATTCCCCAAATAAAATTTAGGGGGAAAATTATTCCATGTTAGGAACCCAAAATTTTCCCCTGATTTTTCTCGAAAAATTAGGAAATTTTATTCTATGTTGGGCTTCATATAATAACAACAATCTAATACTTTTAACGTATATTGAAACTAATCTTGGTTCATATTGTTGTATACCAATACCGTTTAACCCTGTGGAAGGTAAAATTGTTTATGTGGAATCCCTTTGGTAAGCTTCATGTATTTTCTCCTTTTAGGCTCTGTTTGACATCTAAATGATATTCATTCTTCTAGGCCTTTGTTTTCACTAACTACCTCAAATTGATACTAAAAATACTTTCAGAAGCAAGCAGAAACTTTCACAAGAAAAAATAGCAATATCAAGCAACAAATCTAACTGGTCTGATGTCTTTCCTTTCAATTACACTGTAAAATGGAAAAGCAAGAGCATGCCCATTGGCTTTTTCCTTTTCCATCCGCATTTCTTTGGTCGCTGGATGGGTAGTTAACTTGTTCGATTTCACATGCTACTGCTCAGGAAGACTGCAGTAGGGCTGCCGGGAGAAGGCTTGATTTTGTCTGAGAAGAGGGAATGTGAGGCCCCTCTGATACAGCCGAAGGATCTGCTGACAAACCTCCCAGCTTTTCAAGACCCAGTTGTCGTTTGATTACCGGAGTTCCTAGCAAGAACGTCAATCTCCCGAAAGGCAACTTCAGATCCACTGCCTGCTCCTCCGACCGTCGTGACTTCATCCTTCTTAAACCCTCAAGAACGGCATACACAGCTCTGCATTTGTTTAAAGTCGTTTTTGGTATTTGTAATGAAGTTCTGAGAATTTGTTCCAGGTATTGGGACAAGCCAGCTTGGTCTAGCCTAGTTTTTCTGAAATTCATTGTATTATAAAGGTTGACCGGCCATGAGAAGGCGAGCATTTAGAATCTGAGATGAGCTTAGAAAGTTTGCGATGGTGATACATATATTTTAGGGGATTTTTTAGTTGGGTTCGAGCACAGGCCTTCCACTTGAAGCCTTTCAACAGCTTGTAGAGGGTTATAGGAGCGACTAAACGGGTCTGCACGTCCATGAAGCGCAACAGCAGATCACAGTTCATTCCACCAATACCACAAGAAAGCCTATATTCATCCCTGGCTGCTTGGAGATCATAAAACCCCGTCTTTAGAGCTTCACGAAACATGTACTCACTGTAATTCTTCTCTGTCATTTTCACTGCAATATTCATTTCATTTGCAAACACAAAATCTGCATAGGTGGAAGGTGGGCCACTCCTTAAAGAGGATTTGGCAGCTAGAATCTCCTCCATCCAAGCTAATTCTTTGGTGAGTCGAAGAATTGCAGCATTAGCAGTTTCAAACACGAAATTTGCATCATCCATGCCATCGCCAGCATCAGCAAGAGAGAATCTAGTCGCATCTGCAGAGAATTCTTCAATAGCTTGACGAAGAGTCCTGAAATTTCCAGTGGACTTGGACATTTTCTCTGCATTCAGCATAATATGGCCATTGCATCTGAATCCCCGGGGCCAATGATTTTCCGGGAAAATTGCAGTGTGATTGTAAATGCAAAAAGTCAAATGATTCTGAATCAAATCTTTGCCAGAGACTCTAAGATCAAATGGATACCAGTACAGAAACTCCTGCTTCATCTTGTTTAGAAGAGAAGCGGAAATATCAGAACTTTCAGGGAATGGACCATCGCAGAATAGGAAATCCCAGACCGCATCTGTCAGCTGCTCAGGTTTCACTGCAGAAGAATCACCTCCATACATGTCACCTTTGTGCAGGTAATGTGATACAGTATAAAAGGCCATATATATGGTACTATCCGACAGAGACTCAACAAGAAACTCCTCATCCCAAGGAATCCGAGTACCAAGACCAAAACTACGAGAACAGGCCCACTGATTTAACCAACTCAGAGTGTGGTTAAATCCATTCCTCGGCCTCCTGAATATGTTCATGCTAGCTAAACATTCTTCTGTAATTTCCATTCTGATTCTCCATAAGTGATATACCACTGATCAGTCAAAGCAACAACACACTCATCCCCTAGATCTCGACATAACCTTCTTTCAGTAGCCCACTGTAAACTACTGCTTGCCCAGCATCAAGAAGCTGACCTCTGCATCTTGTTCTTGTATCCTGGACTTTCATCCCAGCAAACTCCCAGCAATCATTGTTCCCCATAGAATCCTCCTCCCTTGTAAATGATTTTCTTAGCCTCGTCTCAGCTTGTCTCTCTCATCTGGCTCTTGATCTTTTCTCAAGACAAATCCTTCAGCAGATTTATCTCCAAACTGGATGGTTAATGATTGCACGATCTCAAATGGCACTCCACTCCATCTTTACACCAAACTTGGCCCGAAAAAGGTGCTTTTGATTTTAAATCATGAAGTCCCATGTAGTCATCCGGGGCTATCACTTGGAAACACTAGTACAATCCCAGTACTTTGTCAGCAGAACAGACATTAAAGGGAGTGCATAAATAATCTCATTAAATTAGAGGCGACCTCAAGGGCAAACCAATTAGGTCATGCCCAGTCAAATCAACCAAACAAGTTGGTTTCTAGTGCCACTTGATAGCTCAAGCAAGATTGAGAGCAGCCCTCCGAGTTACAATGAAAACTTCAGAATCATTTATCTCAAAGGCCCCATACTTTCCATCTGGCAATACCCAAGCATTGGTTTGTCCATACATTGTCTCTGGTCTTAGAGTCGCAGCAGCAAGGAACACCTTTTTACCTTCTAAAGCACTCATGCTTGGAGGAAAAGGATGGACGACTTCCATCTTGATGAGAGTGTACTCCTGAGGAATAACACCTTCCCCTGAAGCCCTGTCATGATCAGCACAAGGCTGTCCGTCCAAAGGAGAATAAATAGCATATCGCAAATCCTTCACGATCTTACCCGAAGACTTCAGTTTCCTCATCTGCCACCTCACGAAAGAATCAAAATATTTGTTCATATCAGTGGTAATGAAAGTACGCCTCCAATCGCATCCCAATCCAAAAGCCTTCAAATCCTCCACGGCCAGAGGCGGAAAGAAGGTCAACCAATGATAAGGATTCTGAAACTCGGCAATCTCTGCATCTGTTAAGCCATAACTTCGCATGATTTCCCACTGATACTTGTCACCACCAGCCTTAGCCACAGCTTTTGACTTCTTCCCTTTAAATTTCCCCCCAGGTGCAGTCTGATTCTCTTCATTCCCACCTTCCTGTTTACCATCAGTTTCGGTATTTTCCTCCTGTGCAACAGGGAACTGAGGTGGATTTCCAAAGCGCTCAATCTCCCTAGCAAGCTTATCAGCTGAAGCCTTTATCGGCATTCCAGTACAGTGAAAAGCAAACGGGAGTAACACATTAGCACCCCTCAATCTATGGTAAGCAGCAGCAAATTCAAGCTTTGAAAGGGAAAATGCATGACCCAGATGGAGGTAACCATTCATATATGGAAATGGAAAGTTACCGAAGAACTTATCACCCGGCTTTGGTGGTGAGTCCTTAGGTTGAGACCCCAAATACATCTCCCCATTCCACCAATTATGAACCCGACTGATCTCCAGCTGGTTTCTACGCAGAAACCTACCACTATCCTCTGCCATGATATCTTCTACTAACAAGAGTAGAATCTGCGCATGCACAGTAAAATTGGGTATAGTTATATACAACAATAAAGAATAAACAAAATAATATCATCTTTTTGAGAGATATCTCCAACAGATATCATACAAATAGATCACTGGAAATAAAACCATAAAATTGAACTCTTTCTTCATAAAATATATCTTAAAAATCACATTTAACTTGATCGTATATAGAACTAAAAAGACACCGTTCTATGAGACTTTAAAGTGGTGTGATAGAATTGTCAATACCACAACACATAACTTCCTTAAAAGATATAAGGAACAAATACTACAAACTCAGTGATACATAAAGTTGAAACAAAATCTGAAACACTAAACATACATAGTGATCCATAATCTTCCCCATTCTAGGTAAAACCCACTAACATTTTACAATTATGCAGCGAAACAGAAATAACTTAAAATTACAAAAACTAAATCTATATATATATATTTGCGCCCAAATAAATAAAATTAAATTTAAGTTGAAACAAAGCAAAATAAACAATTTGAATAATTAAATATAAACAATTTAATTAATAAAGCTGGATTTTAGCGGAAATAACTAACTTTTGAGGAATATATGTGACAGCCTGCGTTCCGATTTTCGAATTAGGGTTTGGAATAAAACTAGATATGAAATTTCGAACATGGCTGCTAAAATCACACTCAGTAACGAGAAGTGGTGTCAAATTACTATTTTAGCCCCACTATTTATAAATGTAGTGTTTGAGCACGTTTCATTTAGGGACAATATAATCATTTCATTCAAAAAATTACTGTTTAGGTGTGCTTTTAGTCTATTCGGACTAAAAGATCAGATCTTTATTACAGAAATAACTTAAATTACTGTGTTTGACACGCCATGCTGGTAAATAATGCAATAATTAACTTTTTTTTTACTTTAAAACCAATTGGTATTGTAGCCAAGCAATATGATGAGGCATTTACAGAATCCGCCGATGTAAATTCATGTTAAGTCACAAGGCCGAGGAGGTTACATTATCCATTATACCGCATCATTAATTTATAATTCATCATAATGCGAAAATATGTATGCCAAGAGAGGATCTGCTAAACATAACACATTTTACATGTGCATTTGGGTGAACACGACTCTGTATCAATGGAAATGACTATTCAAAGTATGACAACCATAAGCATTGCAGAGAAGACTAATCGAAAGGTAGATATAATACATCGTAATTTTCATATTTTAAAGGAAATAAATCATTCAATTTCAAATTCAATGTCAATATTATATCAGACTTATTATATGTAGATAAAATTACATTGCTGAGCAAATTTAAAAATTATTATTCTAGCATAGCTTCAATTGTACATTGTTTTATTACGGTATTATTAGTGTTCAAACTATAACGTTTAGAATGTAAGTTATAAATGAATTATAAAGATTATAGTATAATATAATAAATATAATGTACGATAATGCTATTATAACGATTATAACATACCACGATGTATTATAACTGATTATAATGCATTTATACTTATTAATAAATGTATATTCAAACACAACAAAATATCAGATATTAAATAAATATACAATTACATTTAATTTTATGAACAAAAAGAGAGTATAAACCCAAGATTAAATGGTGTTATATAATAACAAATTGAAGACGAGTTTAATCGTTTAGCAAAAAAAAAATCAAATCTTATTTATTATTATCGAATTTAAATTGTAGTTTCAAAAATAAACAACTTGTAGATGTATCAGAGGAATATCTTAAGCTTAGAGAGAGAAAACGGGAAGTAAATAGTCGAGAGTTTATTTAATGAGGGTATAATAATCATTTCATACCAAAAAATGTAGTCTTCAAATAAAAAAGATATCAGGCGCCAGAAAGAACATGCAATGACTCACAGATTTTGCCAAATTCTCCCAAGAAAGGACACATAACAAGTATTAAAAAGTTAACTAACTACTCCAACCGGTTTGTATTTATTTTCAAACTGCTTGTATTTCATTTTCAAACCTGCTTCAAATCAGACAATAAAACTAAAATCGCTTTGTATTTTTATACGCAGCCAAGAACTACAAGACGAAGTCGCTGTAATATCATTTCGAAAAGCGAACCGCAAATAAATTTTCAACAACAACAACTTGAAATTATAAATGCCTACGATGAAATAACAGGCTTCAAATCAGAATTGATTTCAAAACTTTTTTATCTCAGTTGAAATGACAACTTGAAATTGTAGAACAAAAATTTAGGTATGTTTATAAGTGTTTCTACGCTTGGATACTTTTGTTGGCTACTTGTGTCGATATTTTGGAATACTTTTTTTTCTGAGCATTATCGATTATTTTGGATACTTTTTTTAGTTTTTTGCATCGTCTCATTTTCTGGGTGGTCCTGCACCAGCCGGTTTAGTCTCGGTTCCCACTGCACATTTTTATATCCGAAAACATTTTCGTTTACTTCTGCTCTTCTCAAGGCGGTTCGTGGATATTTAATACTGGACTGAGCAATGTACCTCATAATGTAGTATCATAAGTATATACATTTTATCATTTTACATTTATTTTAATTACTATAACACAAAAACCATAAACCATTCCATTGCTTCAGTTAGCTTAATTCATAATAGAGTTGAAGTTAACTAATTCGCTTAGGTTAATCTTAACTATACGGCAATTTTAAAAAGTAGCTACCATATTTTTATAAAAAGACAAAAAAGAAAACCCAAAATACCTTGAGCCTTTCCATCATTTTTCTCTCAAATATTTCTTCCATTTCAATTTGAAATCAAGCTTAAAGTTATCTCTTCAAACAAATTGATCATCTATATTGATTTTGAACTTAATCTATCTATTTCGAGTTTAAAGTCAGATTTCATGAAAAAAAATAAGTAACTTAATAGTAAATAATATTCTATGATGCTATTTTATTTCCAAGCATGTTAAGGATATAAATCTGACCCATAAAGAAATTTTTTGATTTTTGAGTCGCTTTGGTAATTTTTATGAATTTTCAAATAGTTAATATCATGACTTTAAAGTTAAATATGAAATAAATAGTAAACCGCTTCTTACAAATTATGAAATTTGGTTTATAAATATATTTTAACCTATAGAACATATTTGGGAAATAAATTTTTGATTTTGAAGTTTTTATTTATTTATTATAATTTTTGGAAGTTAAATGGCTAGAAAGTATATAAAATATGAAATAAATATCATAGATTTGAGAAAAATAAAAATATTACATCAAGAAATTTTCTATTGTACCGTGAGTACTTCGGCCCAATTTTGGAGTGATTTGAATTGTTTTACTGTTTTTGGTGATTTAATGACTAGAAATAATATTTAAATCAAAATAAATTATTTCAAGATTATAAAGTCTAATTTTATATTTTTTAGAAACCTTGAAGGTATAAAAGACAAAATTTTCAAATTTTGAAAATTTTAAAGTTGATTTGATATTTATTTTGAATTATGAGATTTAGAATAATAATAATCGGGATTTAAATGGAGAAAAATATAATTTTATTGCATAAAATATTAGGGTCAAAATATTTGCACTCATTTTACTATATTTTAAAACTAGATAATTATATCGTAAATTTTTGGATTATATTTATTTATCTTTGGTGATTAATAGATGAAAGCTCTAGATTACAACGATAGTAAATAACGCATATAATCAAGTCAATAGAGTCGGTGCCCGACTGCATGCTGACTCGCTATATTACGCCGAGGTGAAACTAATCTCAATGGCCGAACCTTCATAAATTATGGTTATATATTTGGTATGTGGTTTGTCAGCGCGTTATATTGGAAACGTATGTCGAAGTTATCGATATCGATGTTGTCGAGTCGCTGTGGATTATACTAATGAAAGCGTCAGGTGTGATTGTGCCGTACGTGGCTGCATATCGCTTTGTCGTCAAAGGTATTCTCCGTCACAGTTGATTCAGCGAAACGATATATATTATCGACGGGTAAATTTAACGAGGATCATGAGTGACGATATTTAAGGGTACCTCGAGATGTTCGTGAGGATCGTGGATATGCATATCGGCAGGCAATTCCCGGCCGGCAGGATCACGTATATATACGCTGGGAGACGCCAGACGCGGATGTCACAAGCGGACGCAAAGTGACGCCGAACGAGGTTTCATGTTATGTATTTTGTTGACTAATTCAGCGCATTGATCGTGTCAGTTTTGATTTGATTAATATTTGATTATGCGTTGTCGATGGCTTCAGAATATATGTACGACGATGTTTTATCTCGTAAGCATGAATAACGGGTTATTACAGATGCCTATATATATGTATGATTATATTTGTTTCGATACCATTCATATTTGTATTCACTCTTGCCTTCACAATTTACTCCTATTCCCTACGGGGCGCTTATGCCTAGGTTTTGTAGCGATTGCCGATGTCATATGAGCCGCTTTTGACAGTGTCATGGACTAAGATCAGAAAGTAGACGGATACGCTAGAAGTCCTCAATGCATTCTTTCTCCTATTATTTCCTCTTTATGTTTCAGAACTTAGATTTTGTATACTGAGGGGTCATGTTTTATTGGCTAATAATTACTATGATGTATCGCTAGACGGTGTCGTATCGCTTGGTCAGATTATTCCAAGTTGACGTACATTGCCATTTGATGCGAATCATGTCATATTGCTAGTTCACCACGGTTTCGGGCTTAAAAGCCACAGATAATATTATTAATGTCAAATGAAGTCATTTCATGTCATATCCATCGATTGGTGACTCTCAGATAGTTGCTGATTATTTTAACTTGGGAGTTGACCCAGCGGTCGTTAAGCGTACCGTGAGTCTTCATTAAATTTAGGCCGGGTTCGCTTGATCAAACTCTGCCCAACATGCTAATCCCATGTCGTTTCCTCAACCCATAGCCTATCCTAGCATCACTGTGTTAAACTCATTGAAGGTAATATGGACGATGCCGCCTGGCATTACGCCGGCCGATTAAGGAGCTTCCATTAAAGATCGAGCAGGGGATCGCCCAAATTCGCGGTGACGGCAGACGATATTTGACGGGTTATATAGTCTAGCTTGGCTGTAAAATTTGTGTCAGGCACGCTTGGCAGCTTAAGCTGAGAAGACGACGACGTAGGTGCAGACACCCTCAGTCTCGATGTTGTTCCCCGCCCATGCCAATAACTGCTGTGGTACTTTTCGGTTCTTTTCGTTATGCTTGGGACAACAGGGATATGTCCGACGTGAGAACCCTATGGCGGTGTATTTTTTTTCCATGCTTTTGGATATCTCGCGCAATTAACGGCTTTGGCGTTTTATATGGCATTAGTTTTGCCATCTGTCTTTAACTACTGTACTGACATTCGGGGATATTTACACTTTGTCTAATCATGTTATATACGCCGTGACAAGTGACGCGCGAGGGTTGTTTATTTTTAATATTTACTTTTCAAGGGTATATACGCTGCTGACCGTGACATGGGTTTCAAAATATTTATCCCGAAAACTTACCCAAAGTGGGAGTTTGTTACATGAAAATTGGCCACAAGATTTCATGATGTCAAGATCAACTGCTCTCAATGTGATGGTAGCAGCATTGAGGGGCGCAGTGTATCTTTCAAGAAGATTTTGTTTCCATTTATAAAAGAAGATCTCGGTAGATATGATTTGCTAATGAAAAGTCATTATTTGGTGATCGTCGAAAGAGTACCTAATGCCTATAATAAAGGCGTACAGGGATGGAAGTTTTGTTTACGATAGTCTCTTACTATAAACTTATTTAAGTGCCAAGACACTATATAAAGTGCCCCAAACAGAACCCTAGAAAACTAAACACTAGAGATTTTTGTATCAGATTTTTAAGTGGTGCAAACAGTTTTTAAGAATTTTGTTTTGCAAAGTTAAACGTACAGAAAAGTTCTAAGTATAAACTCCTTTAGATTGTACAACCGCCGTTAACACTTATTTACTTGGCGCCTCGCTAAAAGAGCGATTTTATTCAATTTAGTCGACATATACTTGGAGAGTGCGTAGCTGGCGATAAAATAGACAAGCTTCAAAAATAGACTTATACATCCAAGGTGAAGTAATGTATGTAGAAGAATCTGTGGGAGCATTCACATAAGTCCTTATTTGTAATTCTCTATCATAGTGGAATCCTTCATTCATTTAAAGATAGTCATACTTTATACTCCGAACTAGTAGAATGCGCCGGCGTAGAAAAGTTTATATTAGGCCACAGTGCTTGCTTATCCAAATATAAGCTGTCCAAATATAGGATCCAATATACACACACCCAAATAATGTCAATATTATGTTGCATTTTTTATTTTTTTATTCCAAGTAGAGTAGTTTTTTTATATTTATAACTCAATTTAAATTGCCTATAATATATATATATATATATATATATATATATATATATATATTTAACATTCAAACATTGCTTCCAAATCATTAAATATATGTGCAAATTCATCAATACTATAGCATCCAAGGCCTCCGCTAACGCAGCTTTTGATGTCGCATAACGCATTAAATGCTTGTTCTTCGGCTGAGAATTGCATACATCCACGGGTTAACGGGCCAAACCGGTTTCGCCAGGTAAAATGCACCGGCCCAATTATTTTACCAAGACAGCACTCCATGGCATTTTCAAGTATTATTTATTTGAGACGGGAGGCTTTTCAGATTTTCGAGCCCTCATATTTTTATTTTAAAAAGTACAAAATGTACCATTGTCAGTTGACCTCTAACCTCAAAAATGCCTGCACTACATATTATTTGTCATCATCAACACCTTATCCACTACACATCAAAATACATCACTTATACTAATAGACATACGCTCACAAATAAATAGGGCTTTCAGAGGTTGAAAATTACACCGCATTAAATTCTTAATAGTAGAATGTTAAAACTTAGAAATAAATGATGAACTTTGGAGTTCATTCATCCACCAAAGCAAAGAAGAACACATACTGAGAGAAAGCTGAAATAAATAAAAATAGCGTTTGTAAAAGCCGAGATTGAAATGTGTCTAGATAAATAAAGTCATATTTGAGTTGTGAAACATATTTTATCAATTTGAATAATTATATTCTCGATCAAGCTTTTTATATTTTATCAAGCATTCGATCCATCTTTTAAACACACTAATTCAGCTCACATATAATCCACTACCACACGCCTATACATTTTAAAGTTCTTCAAGACGTAGTACTATTATGAATCGATCTTATTGAAACATTTTTGTTTCATAACAGAATGATTCATCATATGGTCATGACAACCTGCTACAAAAAAAAAAATTAATTTTTCGTCGGCGGGACCTGGGATAATATAAATAATTTCGAGGATAATATTATTTTGTAAATTATTTGAGCCGAATTACATTTATAATTAGTAGGAATAACTGCAATTCGAAAGTTAAGCTAGATCGTTAGGTTGTCCGATAACTCGATTCGCTGCTGGGTTTTGACTTAGTGGGTTAAGTAACCTAAATTTAATCCTTAGATCACTATTCACCAAAATATCACAAATTTTCATCTTCTTTCTCTACTCCGCCGGTGACCTCTCTCTCGGGAAGAAAGCAAAATTTTCTTCCGATTCTTCGCTTTGTCAAGGTATAAACCTATTGGAAATCAACGAACTGTTCCATTTATTATGCCACAGACAATCATAGCACCATTTACCATTAAGTTAAAATGTGATTATCGAACTAGTTGTTCAACTTAGTAATCAGATATTACTGAAGTGGTTCTCATGATAATTGCGGTTATGAAGCGATCATAGATCTTATTAATCGCTATAATAATAGTAATCGTCAATTATTATTATACAACTTACTATTATCTCGAGCCTGGGCGTCACACACATACAAAATGACGTTGAAAGTTATATTTCATGTAATGAAATTAAAAGAGAATCATATAATTTAAATGTATTTCCTAATTATAAAGTTCTAAGCATTTTATGTAGAATATCGATTGAACAAATAGAGTCAATTAAATAGTTATTTAATTGGTTCGGTAATTTTAGTATTTTATCGATAACTGAAAGATTATTGGATATCACTCATTACTATTTAATTAGCTTAATTAAATAGTTCAATCTCATTAAAGAACTCATTAGTAGCCTAAACGAACTATCAGAGTTAACGAGTCAAGCTAATATTTAACTGGTCGCTTATCGGGTCATTTTTAATCCTTAGCCCTATATAAGCAAACTTTAGGTTTTCATCATAAGTTTTTGTAAAAACTTTTTCACCAAAAACCCTGGTAGCCGCCTTTCGTCGTAAAATTCTCCCAAGAATTTTGGGGGTTTTTCCGGTTTGTTCATCCTCGCTTACTAGCATAGATTAGTTCTTGATTCAACCTCCTCGCTGACTAACTGTAGACATTTCACGATCGATATTACAACAGCGAGTTGAAAGGAAGTCAAATTCACGCTGTGAATTCAAGTTGCAAGGATTTTCAAAGCGGAATTTACTCACAGACCGTAAGTCCTCCGCTCATATATTTAATTATATGTCTTTTGTATCAATAATGTAGTATGCACTTTAAAGATCCTCGAACTATGGATTTGTATTTATACTCCTATATGCATATTCTTTTCTTCAATGGCATCATGAAATAAATTAAAGTCAAGCTACATTATTTATTTTATGCTTGTTTTCTGTTTTATCAATTTTTATTTGACACTTTGTTCATATATTTAATTTGATAAATATGATGAGAATTGTAACGAATCTTTTCCCCAAAGCGGGCTCTCGAGGTCGGGACCGCTACCAACCTCGTAGATAACCTAAACGCATTTACAACAATAAAATGACTTCTTTTACATCATAAATAAACAATATAACCTCGTCCATCTACGAACTAACCAATAAGCATACAACAACAACTCATAATATAAATACACATCAAACAATTATACAACTCTGTACTAATAATAATTTATAAACAATGTAAACTTCAAGAAGATAAAAGTGCATGATCATTGGAAGTCTTCAAGCCAATTATCGCCATCTTCGGCAATGTTGTAGCTTACCGCCAATGCATATCGGGTCATTCCGCAACAACCTTAGGCATGAAACGTCACCACAGTGAAAAATAGGAAGTCACTAAAAAGTCGAGTGAAAATAAATAGCATGTAAGCTTAACCTACCCGACGCATCGAATAAGAAAATTTAGATTCCTCACCCATTTCTCTTGTAGACTATATACTCCCAAGAGATTATTTTATAAAGTTACTTCACAAAATAAAAACTTTCCTATCTATTTAACTAACACCGATAACCCACACTACGTCAACAACTTATTCACAAGACACCCTTAATTACAAGAGCAGATTTATCCTAAGTATCTTCAAGTATAGCTAATTCCCAATATAATACACCTCTAAAACACACAATAACTTAAACATATATTCCTTAACCTCTCAGTAACTCATGCATATACGACTCAATCACTTATCTTTGGCCTTCACTCTTAAAGTACTACTCCTTATTTTACAATCATATTCTCCTACGACAACTAATGCTCCTCATGTACACTTCCAAATATATGCATTTCTTAATATGACCGAGTATATCTTGAATCCAGATAACCTAAGTAATGTATTTATCTTCCTGTATTTCCATTTAGTATACGGAACTTATTTACCTCCATGGCATCGTGTCTGTTAGATCAAGATTTATATTCTAAATAATATTTGAATCCATTTTTCCACCATATATATATATATAAAATATCATCAAAGATCATCGATGGGGATTAGCATAAACCAGCTTATACTTTCGCTTCCTAATGTTCTCATTCCAAAGTATCTCATCCATTAGCTACTCTAAGATATATAGAACATATCTAACAAAAAGACAAGAATGCCGTAAGTAATAAGAATCGAAATAAATATCAGATTCCAAGAAAATAGTCAGCCGACAAGGCCGACGCTTAAAAATGAAGTATAACTATCAAAGACTGTCATAGTACAACAACAAGATTAGAATACCATCGAAGTCAAATATGAATAAAATACATGTATACAGATTATCGGATAAAGTCATACAACATAATTCCAATATGAAGTCTCTGGGACATAACATTACGAATATATATTGTAAGGCTCATAAGACACAATCACCCAAATGAAATCACAGACTCAAATAAACGACTAAACTCTAGTCATCAAACCTCCCATCTCTCATATCCCCACCAAAGATACCATCCTCTAACGCGTATATACTCAACTGGCCTACCTGTGAACGGACAAATCACAATCACCTCGCACTTATACCCAAAGAGGTTACCAAACCGCACTTATACAATAAAAGATAGCGCACACCGCACTTATACACAAAGATAAGGCACAACTCTATATACACAAAGATAAGGCACACCGCACGCCATACCGATGTCGGATCAAAGAGTAATCATACCGCACGCTATACCTAGTGATAGCCACCTCGGCCAATTTATTAAACATCAAGAACTACACCGCACGCTATACCGTAGAGTATGTGGGCTACCTGATAAATAAGAAGCGACAAAGACCATACCGCACCGTAGTGATGTGGCCACCTCGACAATGCAATACAAAGAAACATCAAAGAGAATCATACCGCACGAAGATAGCCAATGAAGGCTACATCCTCGCAAGGAAGGAGAAGTCACCAATCCCTAGTAGTCCCAACCATGGGGGTCATATCCTAATACTCAAGTCACCTCAAAATCATACATAACTCCATCGAACACCTCTCAATAACCAACTACTTTAGCATTTCCAACAATAGCAAAGCATACAGCTACATCACACAATCAGAATCAATCACAACCGCCCGAAGGTCATATGTAAATACTACAAGTGCCGACACAGTTTCATGATAAATACCACAAGCCGACAAGTGCCACATAACACTCAATAATGTTGCCGACAAAGCCACATAATACTACACAATATGCCACATAAATACCAATACAATGACAAAGCTTACATAAATACTCACAAGTGCCAAGGCCACATAAATACTCATGTCACGACAAAGCCACATAAATACCACAAGTGCCGGCCAAGGCCACATAATACGTAAATATAAGTCGGGAGCTCAGCCATACTTACCTCAAACCACTTCAACGCCGCGTATCAGTAGTCACATAATCATATTAGGCTCTTGCTATTAATCTAGACAACCATTATACATGTATACCATCTCCGTAATCATATCACAAGGACATATTATTCATTCACACATAATTATATTACAAAAGACCGTATTAATCTCTTTACACATAATCATAATACGCGATGTGCACACCATTTGGTTAAGTACATATGCACACACGCGAGAGGCATCACCCTCCGGCTAGCTACCGCAAAACCTTCACGAAAGACAATCAAGGTAACCCGCCTCTTTCCACGATCACCCTCAAACAACACCTGTAAAGTATAATCAAGACCTACTACTATATACCGCTGCCTAAGATACATAACCAACTCTGTGGGAACTCATTCTAAACGGTATAACTCGATCTGGAGCAAACTATCGAATTATAATCCCATCGGACACAACCTAATCGATTCCCCGCTAAATTCCATCTTATCACTTTCTCATTACAAATTGAGTTATGTTATTCTAACTAATCATCAAGCTTCCAATATCAATCTATAATTCGAAATATCAATTATAACTCAACCGAATTTAACTCCCTTTTCAACATAACACCCTTTAACCACCTTAAATCACCAATTTAACATCATACAAGAAGTCCCAATATAACTCCCCTACACACATTTAAAGTCTTATAAAAAATATCCATATAAAAAAAGCTCAACCGAAAAACCTAAAAGTCAACTCGACCATAACGCCCTCAAACGATCTCTAAATCAGTTTTAATTCCTCACTCAAACACGCCATGTAACCCATAACCAACTAAGATTTATCATAAAATTCAATTATGGAAAAGTCAACTAAAAGTCAACTATGTCAAACCCAAGAAATATCTCGGGAAGACTAAATTTTACCTAACTCAAGCAGAACGAATGGGAGAACAATATTCTACAACCTGGGATTCAAATTGAGTTTAATAATCAAGAGAATGGAAAAATGAATTTTTTGCAGGCTTAATTTCGCCAAAATGGTGAAAGGCATTTAAGTCAGCTATTTATTTATTTATTTATGAGATAATGTATGAATGATATTTAAAAAACTCAGTCCTGCCTGCTCTAAGTAATTCTCCGCTTATCGCATTCTAACCTCCACGAACCCGATTTCAAAGATAAAATTCTTCCATGGCAAACACTACTAAATTATAAAACGAAATTCTATCAAAAAGCTTACGAAATAATATTATCATCAAAAAAAAAATTATACTTGCCCCTGGTCCCACTGCCGACCAAAAAATTTAAAATTTTTTTTGTAACGAAGTTTAGTTACAATCTACCCACCTAATAAAATTTCGGCCTCGAAATTTACCGAACCCAACTGGCGATAAACTCAACGCACCTCGACATGCCCTGGTCAACTAACATCGTACACCTGCCTACCTGCCTCTAATATAAGATTCCGTCTCTCATAGCTCCCATAATATCTCTATGTCAATTCAATCTCATGTCAATTTCTTACACCATAACACATCTAACCGCCAATTTTTCCTATTCAAGCTTATCATCTTATCAAGCTCGCTTGTTATTATCATTACTATCAATCTTAAGATATAAACATCCTCAATTGCTCTGTAAAAATACCACTAAAAAATTAAAATTCATATCGCCATTGTCGATACTGCCCAATTTACACTCTGTCACCATACTACCCATCACATAATTAAACGAGTAAACAAAGAAATTTTACCACAATTCACGCTCAGATTTACAACTACTATAAAATAAATTCATAAAGATAAAACCACAATAACATTATGTATAACAATTCATCCTTTTCCCCCAAGAAGTCGCCCTTCCGAACATCCCATATCATCTCAATATCCTCAAATCAAACAATTCACAAATCACATATATAATATTAATCATACACACAACAATCCCAACGTAGCATCCATAATACACACGATACAACAATTTCTTACATAGAACTATTCTAAAACATATTCACAGATACGTCCATACACAAATATATTCAAATTGAACACACCCAATCATATACAAATTTAAAATGATGAATACCACAAAAAATAAATAGCCCGTATCACCTCTCAAACACAACCACTGCTCAAATTAACATTTCACAATTTCAATTATTGCCACGTGATAAGTTTATTACGCTGTATACACACTACAATCAATAACCATATACTTCACTCAACATATAGATAAGTGTAACAACCGAAAGTGATAAATCCCCAATTACTCCAAGCATCCAAGCAGAAATTCTTAATTATTTTAAAGATCAACCTCTTACACCACTCCATCACCCCTAATCCCATGACTACATGTCACCTCTAATCCTCCTCAACTAACCTTTTATTACCCTTAAATTCACACATTGCCCCACCTCTCAACAACTTCAAATTGTCAATTCCTCTCAATATTTCCCGTACACTGCCCTTCCTTAAATCCTCAAACATTATCTATCCGTATTCCATCTCCAAAGGTTTCAAACCTAAAGTTTACATCCTCAAGAATGATCATTACTATCACAAAAGACGACTCTACTCAAACACCGAACTCTTACTTAAACATTATTAATGTATAACTCAACCTCTTTCTTATTCAGCCTCGATTTGTATTCACTCCGACTTACTTATCATTCCTGATCAACCCACATTTCACATTTCCTTAAAATCACAGATCTTAGTTAACCAATAACCTTACTTATAACCCATTGATATTCTTTACGACTCCACCTCGAGTATATCATATATTAATTATCACCCTTATCCTAATTAATTCGCCATAAAACTTTTTCATTAGCAATCGGGTATCTACCACACTTAACTATTAAGACTTTTCCCAAAATATGTATCACCCAATATCTCATAATATTTCCGATACCTGCATCATATTCTCCTAAACGCATTACATGTATCGCTCCAATATAATCTCTCATAACATCTACTCATCGCATCGATCTCCATATGCCCAAATACCCATCTCAACAAATACATAACTCGATCGTGACGTCATATTACCCAATTCATTTTACATATCTCCCAATATAACACATCTTAATCAAATAACACCACAAAAACACGTAACGCAAAGTAGTCTCGTAAGACCCTCGACGCGAGTCAATCTAAATCTTCACAAGGCCTCAATACCAACTGATTCGGGGAAAGAAAATGAACTCCACAACACACTTATAACTCGAACTCAGTAATACAACCACAAGCATTACCAAGAAAACATAAACTTGTAGGCTCTGGTCATCACCAAAATCAGAATTTAATCCGCCTCCCCAAAGGGTCTCCCGAGGTCGGGACCGGCCACCAACCTCAGATAATCGTGAGTCACCAACGACGGATAACATAAAATGACCCTTTTACATCAGTAATGAAACAATATAATCTCTACCATCAAAGCGAATCCAACTAATAGTACAACAACATTGAAACTATAATATAAATACACATCAAACAATTTGTTATACAACCTGAGCCACACAATTATAAACAATGTAAACTTCAAGAAGATGTGCATGACCGGTGCCTTCAAGCCACCATCGCCATTCGCTGCAAATACCTGCCAACGACATCGTCATTCCAACAACCTAGGTACGAAACGCCTTCATGTGTGAAAATGTGAAGCCGCCTAAAAGCCGAGTGAAAATAAATATTTAAGTTAACCTAACTGGGACGCATCGAATAAGAAAATTTGTATTCCTCACCTATTTGAGACTATATACCCCAAGAGGATTATTTTATAAAGTTACCACAAAATAAAAACTTCTTATCAGTTTTCTAACTAACAATTTATTAACCCACACTACGTCAACAACTTACTCATGCGACACCTTAATTATAAAGAGGTATTTCTCTATCCGTTATCTTTCCAAGTATAGCTAATTCCAATATAATATACACCTCTAAACACACAATAACTTAAACATATATCTTAACCCTCTCAACTCATATATACGACTAACCACTTATCTTTAGTTCACTTTAAAGTACTACTCCCATTTTACAATCATACTCCTCCTATGACAAACTAATGTTCCTCATAAAAACCTTTCCAAATATATGCATTCTAATATGATCGAGTAATATATCTCAATCCAGTATAACCTAAGATGTATTTATCTTCCTGTATTTTTCATTTAAAGATATAACTTATTTACCTATGGTATCAAAGTCGGTTGATCACATTTCATATTCTAAATACACTAATCCATTTTTCCACCATATATATATATAAATATCATCAACATCATCGATGTGATTAAGATAAACTTCAGCTTAGATTTCATTTCTAATGCTCTCATTCCAAAGCGTATCTCATCCATTAGCCACTTAAGATATATGTAACATATCTAACAAAAGACAAGAATGCCAAGGCCATATTCAAAGCACACTGTGATCCTCGTAAGAAAAATAGCTTTGGCCAAGTGCCGACGCTTAAAATGTAAAGTGATAACTATCAAAAGCACCGTTGCTAGCACAACAACAACAAGATTAGAATAGTCATCGTGAATACTAAATATGAATAAAATACATGTATGATTATCGGATAAAGTCATACAACATAATTCTCTGGCTCATTTAAGTCTCAGACATAACACATTTAATATATAATGTAGGTTCATAAAGACATTAATCACCCAAACGAACTACGCACTCAACAACTTAATCAAAACTCTAGTCATCAAACCTCCTATCTCCTCATATCCCCACCCGCATACCATCTTCTACCCAGATATACTCAACTGGGCTCACTCAAGTGAACGACAAATCAATAATCACCTCGCACTTATACCGCAAAGATAAAAGCCAAAACCGCACTTATACACAAAAAGTGATAAGCGCACCGCAGACTTAGTATACACAAAGATAAGGCACACCGCACGCTATACCCGTAGCATGCACAACCACGCTATACCGCAAGAGATAAAAATACCGACAACGCACACAACAAAGTCGATCAAAGAGAATCATACCGCACGCTATACCGCAGATATGTGGCCACCCCGATAACGCATTAATAAAGAAAGTCGATCAAAGAGAATCATACCGCACGCTATACCGTAGTATGTGGCCAACCGCACGCTATACCGCAGATAGGCCAAATTTGACAACGCACACAACAAAGTCGATCAAAGAGAATCATACCGCACGCTATACCGTAGTATAGGCCAAACCGCACGCTATACTGTGACATGCGCCGAATTCTCGACAACGCATTACGCCAAAGAAATGATCAAAGAGAATCATACCGCACGCTATACCTAGAGATAAAGTGGCCACCTCGACAACGCACACACAAAGAAATGACAAGAGAATCATACCGCACGCCTATACCAGAGTATGTACAATTTCGACAATGCACACAAAGAAAGCCGATCAAAGAGAATCATACTCCGCACGCTATATAATCGGTAGATAGGCTACCTACCAACGCACACAAAGAAAGTCATCAAAGAGAATCATACCGCACGCTATACCTGCAGATGCGCCAATAAATGCCACATATCCCGCAAGGAAGCGAGAGTCACCAAATCCCCAAGAAATCTCCAACCATGTGGTCATATCCTAATACTCAAGTCACCCTCAAAATCATACATAACCCATCGAACACCTCTCAATAACCAACTACTTACTTCCAACAATAAGAAGACACAGCCTAATTACACTAATGACCTAGAATCAATCACAACTTCAAGTGCCACATAATACCACAAGTGCCGACAAAGCCACATAAATACCACAAGCCGCCTACAAGTGCCACATAATACCACAAGCGCCGATAAAGCCACATAATACCACAAGCGCCGGCCATGCCACATAAATACCATGTCACCACAAAGCCACATAAATACCATGCCGCCGGCCAAGTGCCATAAATACCATGTTTCGACAAAGCCACATAATACTTACAAGTTACATAATACGTAAATATAAATGGGAGTTCAGCCATCACTTACCTCAAACCACCTTCAACGCCGCGGTATTGTAGTCACATAATCATTAGGCTCACACATAATCGTGACAACCATTACATGTATACCTATCTCCCGTAATCATATCACAAGGCGACACACCATTCACATTATTAATTATATTTACAAAAAGACCAGACACCTTTTGGTTGGCTAATTATAATACAAGCGATGTGTACACCATTTGAAAGTTAAGTATAAGGTAATACACGTTTTGGTATAAGACTACCTCTCAAGTATGCCATCAGAAAACCTTCACGAAAGACAATCTGCTGCAATCGCCTTCCAATGATCGTTTCAAACAAATCTTTAAAGTATAATCAAGACCTACTACTAGATATTTTAGAAGATAAACCAACCTTTGGGGAACTATCTCTAAACGGTATACTACTCCGATAAACTATCGAATTATAATCCCATCGACACAACCCAATCGATTCCCTAAATTCCATCTTATCACTTTCTCATAAATCGATAGAAGACTTAACTAATCATCAAGTCCATAATTAACAATCTATACTCCAAATATCAATTATAACTCAACCTCGAATTTAATTTTTCAACATAACACCCTTTAATCAATTTTAAATCAATTTGTATATCATAACAACTGCACAAGTCCCAATATAACCTCCTGCCATTCTAAAAGTCTTATAAAATATTCATAAAAAGTCAACAAAACCCTAAAAAGTCAACTCGACCATAACGTCCTCAAACGATCTCTAAATCACGAATTCGTCACTAAATACGTCACAGAACCCATAACCAACCATGATTTATCATAAATCAACATGGAAAGTCAACTAAAACAACTATGTCAAAACCCAAGAAAGATCAAAGATCTAAATTTCACCTTAACTCCGAAGAGAAATGGGAAAACAATATTCTACAACCGATCTCGAAGCCAAGAATCGGGTTAGTAAATGGAAAATGGAATTTTTTAAGGATGACCGCCAAAACGAGGAGCAAGCATTTACTAAAGGATGATTTATTTAATGATGCTGAGGATATGTATGAATAGACATTTAAAAAACTCGAGTCCCTGCCTGCTCAAGCAATTCCTCCGCTTATCGTACTTTAAATCTCCACGAACCCGATTTCAAAGATAAAATTCTTCCATGGCAACACTACTAAATTATAACGAAATTCGGCTAAAAAATTTTACGAAATAATATTATCCTCGAAAAAAATTATACTATTCCCGGGTCCCACCGCCGACCGAAAATTTTCAAAATTTTTTTTTTCGTAACGGGTTATTACAATCTACTCCACTGCAATAAAATTGCCCTCGAAATTTGTCAACCTAATCACGATAAACTCAACGCACCTTTCTATTACGCCCTTATCAACTAACATCGTGACACCTTGTCACCTACTCAAATTTCCCTCAATATAGTATCTGCCTCTCATAGTTCTATAATATCTTATGCCAATTAACTTAAGGCGTTGACTCTCGCATACTCATACATCTAACCTGGCCAATTTTTCCTTTATTCAAGCGATATCATCTTATCGCTTCCGCTTTTGTTATTATCATTATCAATCTTAAGATATAAACATCCTCAATCGCTTCCAAATACCACTCAAAATTAAAATTCATATCAAGACACCGATATCGCCCACTCATACTTGTGTCACCATACTACTCCATATCACATAATTAAACGAAAGTAAACAAAGAAATTTCACCACACCACGCTCGCATTCCAACTATCATAAAATAACTTACAAAGATAAACCACAACATTATGTATAACACCATCCTTTTCCCTAAGCAGTCACCCTTCCGAACACCGCACCTCATCTCAATATCCTCAAATCAAAATAATTCACAAATCACACATATAATATCAATCATATTACAACAATCTCAACGTAGCATCCATAATAATTTTATACAACAATTTCAGTATGTGAACTATTCTCGCAGTATATTCACGTATACGCCCATAACACAAATATACTCCAATTGAACACACCCAATCATATACAAATTTAAATACATGAATACCAATAAAAATAAATAGCCTGTATCACCTCAAACACAACCACCGCTCAAGCCAACATTTTGCCAATTTCACCATAAGTCTACGTATAAGTTTATTTACTTGGTGATACACAAATACAATCAATAACCATACTTCACTCAATAGATAAAAACAACCGGTGTTGATAAACTCTAATTACTCCAAGTATCCAAGAGAAATTCTTAATTATTTTAAAGATCAACCTCTTACACCACGATCAATTTCTAATCCCAATGACTGCTACGTCACTGCATCCTCCTCAACTAACCTTTATTACCCTTAAATTCACACAATTGCCCCAACTTCTCAACAACTTCCAAATTTAACATGAATTCCTCTCAATATTTTCCCGGTATAATCTGCCCCTTCCTTAAATCCTCAAACATATTCATCCCACAGATTCCATCTCCAAAGGTTTCAACTCTAAAGCATCCTCAAGAATGATCATTACTATCACAAAAGATGTACTTACTCAAACACCGAACTCTTACTTAAACATTATTAATGTATAACTCAACCTCTTCTTATTCGCCTCGATTCTGTATTCACCCCGACTTATTTATCATTTCCCGATCAAACCTACATTTCACACTTCCTTATAATCATGATTCTAGTTAACCAAAGAACCTTTACTTATAACCCATCGATATTCCTTACAACTCCACCTCGAGTATATCGTGAGTACACTTATCACCTTATCCTTAATTAATTCTCGCCTATAAAATCTCATTAGCACCGTATTACCACATCAACTATTAAGACTTTTCCTAAAATATGTATCACCTAATATCTCATAATATTTCCGCGATACTCAGATCATATTCTGTCCCATTATATGTATCGCCCAATATAATCTCTCATAAATATCTATCATCGTATCGATCTCCATATATGCCCAATGGATCATTCCCTAACAAATACATAACTCGACGCATTATATTACCCAATTCATTTCACATATCTCCTAATATAACACATCTTAATCAAATAACACCACAAAAACACAGTAATGCAAAGTAGTCCGTAAGACCTCAGACGCGAAGTCAACGAAATCTTCATGGCCTCAACAACAACGGATTCGAGTTAAATGAACTCAAACCAAAATGACTCACACACAACACACTTATAACCCCGAACCTAGGCACATAACCACACAAGACAATTCAAGAAAATGATAAAACCTAGGCTCGAGCACGTAAATCAGAATTATTCGCCCCAAAGGGTCTCCCGAGGTTGGACCGCTACCAACTCAGAGAATCGCAGTCACCAACGACGGATAACAATAAAATGACTTCTTTTACATCATAAATTTAAACAAAGTAACTCGTCCATCTGAACTAACCAATAGTACAACAACATCAAACTCATACTATAAATACACATCAAACAATTTATACAACCCGAGTCAATAATAATTATAAACAAATTTAAACTCAAGTATAAGATAAAAGTACGACCGCTGAGGTCTTCAAGCCACCACGCCATCTACGCTGGTACGCAGCTACTGCCACGTACACGGTCATTCCAATAACTCTCAGTACGAACGCCCGCCTATGTGAAAATAGGAAGTCAAAAGTCGAAAGTGAAAATAAATACACGTAGTTTAACCTACCCGATCGCATCTAATAAGAAAAATTTAGATTCCTCACCATTTCAGAGACTATATACCCCAAGAGGATTATTTTATGTGTTACTTGCCACAAAATAAAAACTTTCCTTATCGCTTTCTAACTAACACCGATAACCTACACTCACGCCAACAACTTACTCACAAGACACCTTAATTAAAAAGAGGTATTTCATCCGTTATCTTTCCAAGATAGCTAATTCCCAATATAATATACAATTTCAAACACACAATAACTTAAACATATATCTTAATCCTCTCATAACTCATGCATATACGACTCAATCACTTATCTTTAGTTCACTTTTAAAGCATTACTCCCATTTTACAATCATACCTCCCATGCATAAACTTAATGTTCCTATGCAAGACCTTCCAAATATATGCATTTCTTTAATATGACCAGTAATATATCTCAATTCAGTATAACCTAAGATGCATTTATCTTCCTTATTTGCATTTAGTATAATGAACTTATTTACCTACGTATCGTGTCACAAGCGATCAAGATTTCTATTCTAACACATTTGAATCCAGTTTTCCACCATATATATATATATATAAAATATCATCAACATCATCGATGACAAGATAAACTTCGCTTATAATTTCTCGCTCCTAATGTTCCTCATTCCAAAGTATCTCATCCATTAGCCACTTAAGATATAGAATATATCTAACAAAAAGACAAGAGAATGCCGTAAGGCTAACCGAAAATAAATACCGTGATTCCTCAAGAAAAATAGTTGGCCGGCTAAGGTCGAGTTTTCTTTAAAATAAAGATAACTATCAGTGCTAATCGTCATAGCACAACAACAAGATTATAATAGTCATCGTAGTCAAATATGAATAAAATACATGTATACGTGGATTATCTGGATAAAGTCATACAACATAATTCCTTGTAAGTCTCTCATATAACACATGGAATGTATAACAGGTTCCGATAAGCACAATAATCACCCAAACGAACTGCAGACTACCAACCACTAAAAACTCTACCATCAAACCTCCTATCTCTCATATCCCCACCAAAGATACCATCCTTAACGCGCATATACCAATCCGCTCCACCAGCAGGAATGGACAAATCAACAATTGTTTCGCACTTATAATCACAAAGATAAGGCCAAAAACCGCACTTATACACAAAGATAAGCGCGACACCGCAGACTTATACACAAAGATAAGGCACACCGCACGCCATACCGTAGTATGTGTACAAACCGCACGCCATACCGTAGAGTATGTACACTGACAATGCACACAAAGAAAGCGATCAAAGAGAATCATACCGCACGCCATAATCGTAAGATAGGCCACCTCGACAACCACACAAAGAAAGTCGATCAAAGAGAATCATACCGCACGCTTATACCTCAGTAAAGATAGGCCAAACGCGACGCTATACCGTAGTATGTGGGCCACCTCGACAATGCACACAACAAAGCCGATCAAAGAGAATCATACCCGCACGCTATACCGTAGTATAGGCTAAACCGCACGCTATACCGCGAAAGATAAAGTACCTCGACAATGCACATACAAAGCAAAGCGATCAAAAGAGAATCTCATACCGCACGCTATACCGTAGTATGTGGCCAATTTACAATGCACATGAAATATCAAAGAGAATCATACCGCATAATTATACCGTAGTATGGGCCACTCGACAATGCATACAAAGAAATGGGATCAAAGAGTCTCATACTGCAGACGCTATACCTGTATAGGCCACCTCGACAACGTACACAAAGAAAGTCATCAAAGAGAATCATACCGCACGCCATAACAAGAAGATAAATAATAATACCACATATCCCCGCAAGTGAATGAGTAGTCACCAAATCCCTAAGAGTCCCAACTATGTGGTCATATCCTAATACCAAGTCACCTCAAAATCATACATAACTCCATCGAACACCTCTCAATAACCAACTACTTTACTTCCAACAATAAATATAAGAAAGCATACAGCCTAATACATCACACAATCAGAATCAATCACAACCGCCAAGGCCATACAAATACTACAAGTGCCGATAAAGCCACATAAATACTCACAAGCGCCGACAAGTGCCACATAACAAGCCGATAAAGCCACATAAATACTACAAGCGCCAAGGCCACATAAATACCACAAAGGCCACAAAGCCACATAAATACCATGCCAAGTGCCACATAAATACTACAAGGCCGGCTAAAGCCACATACAATACCACAAGTCACTGCCAAGCTACATAATACGTAAATATAAGTCGGGAGTTCAGCCATCACCTCAAACCAGCCTTCAACGCCGCTATCGTAGTCACATAATCATATTAGGCCTACACATAATCGCATAACCATTACATGTATACCATCTCCGTAATCATATCATGCGATATATTATCTATCTTTACATGGCTAATTATATTACAAAGACCTGTACACCCTTTACACATAATTATAATAAAGGATGTGTACACCATTTGGAAGAAGACATAAGGTAATAAGCACGCGAGATAAGTACTCACCTCCGCTTAGCTACCGCAAAACCTTCACGAAAGCATAACCGCGAATCCTCTTTCCACCCATCAACGCCTCAAACAACACCCAGAAAGAGATAATCAAGACCTACTACTATATACCATGCTCTAGAAGATATGCACCAACTCTAGGAACTATCTCTAACGGTATAACTCGACTCCATAAACTATCGACTATTATAATCCCATCTTATTAATAACCCAATCGATTCCCGCTAAATTCCATCTTATCACTTTCTCATTGTTAAATTGAATGTGTTATTCTAACTAATCATCAAGTCCATAATTAACAATCTATAATTCAAATATCAATTATAACTCAACCCGAATTTACAGCAATACGTAACTGAACGAAGTACTGAT